>UESW01003895.1:802318-841007 GCA_900491605.1 Calamus simplicifolius
GATTCTGTTGTTTGTTGATGTCACTATCAGTGATATTCTTCTCCATTAAAAAGATTAGATTATGGATGCCCATCTCTTTTAAGGTCTCCAAGAATTATGTATGTTTCCTTCTCCCCACGTCATCGTTTCTTGGAATATAAGACCAGTTCTTGTTGTTACTTTTATTGCTACTTAGGACCTCCTTCTTCGTGGTCATCGATGGTGTCTTCACTTCAATGTTGACATGCTTCACCTTCTTTGCCTGCATCTCAGAAGAGCCCATCATCGATTGATTATCCTTTTCTTGTGTTGTCATTTCCATCAGTTCAAAGTCTCTTTTCTTGTTGGGTAGTAAGCATCTCAGATTAAAGTATCTTTTCTTATAGGGTATAAGTATCTTTTCTTGTAGCGTAATAAGCGTAACATCTTCTTAAAGACTCCTTATTAGAACGAAGCTAGCTTCTTTTCTCCTCTTTGATTGGGGAGATATGGAACCACTGTAGAGTCACGGTAATTTGTTTTCAAGCTACAAAAAAGAGAGCTCTTTTATTAAATATCAAATACTCTATAAAATGCATAAGAAAAGATGAGAATGTCTAATTAACCAAAAAAAGGAGAGATGTAAAACGTTCAATTAGAATGACGCATATGAACTAAGGCACTTCAAACTATTCTTGGAATGGATGCGAGGCTAATTTTTTGATGTTATAATTATTTTTTTTGAAACGGATTCGAGGTTTTGTTTTTGGTGTTATAATTATTTTTTTAATCTATTTCTCTCATGATTCAAATATTTACTATCCTATTGGTAGTCCCTTTTTTTTTATAGATAGACATTTTCTTCTATTCAATAATTTACTAGTTTAATTAATTTGTTAATGATCTTAATCTACATGGTGCTAAAAACTTGTGTAAGAATTAATTGATAAAAGATGAAATTAAATAGTAGAAACTTCAAATTTTGTTATTAAAATTATTTTTTATTTATTTAATTTTATTCATTGGGTCAATTAACTTGTTAGTGGTTCTAAAAGTTTGAATGGAAAGTAAATTATAATGGCTTGGATCGATCGCAACCGTCGGATCATCTCCGACCAGGATCGATCATGGCTTGGATCGATCACAACAGTCGGATACTCGCCGACCGGGATCGATCATGGCTTGGATCGATCGCAACCGTCGGATCGTCGCCGATCCGATCGATCACGACGGTCCGAGATAGGTCGACGCCGACCGGGATCGATCATGGCTTGGATCGATCATGGCTTGGATCATCGTAATTATTTTTAGTAAATATAATTTTTATCAGTATTAATAAATAAAAGAAATATAATATTGCGATGCATTAGTTGCGTCGCAATGTTTTTCTATAAATATATGTAATAAAAAAGTTTAAAAAAAATATTACGATGCAATTTGTGCATCGCAATTATTATCATAAATTATAAATATTATCATTTATAAATATTAAAAAATTATTACGACGCCGTAGCGATGCATTTTTGAAGAAAAAATAAACAAATATTGCGATGCAATGTATGCATCGCAATTATTTTTAGTAAATATAATTTTATCAGTATTAATAAATAAAAGAAATATAATATTGTGACGCATTAGTTGCGTCGCAATGTTTTTTCTATAAATATGTAATGAAAAAGTTTTAAAAAATATTGCGATGCAATTTGTGCGTCACAATTATTATCATAAATTATAAATATTATCATTTATAAATATTAAAAATTATTGTGATGCCGTAGCGATGCATTTTTGAAGAAAAAAATAAACAAATATTGCGACGCAATGTATGCATCGCAATTATTTTAGTAAATATAATTTTATCAGTATTAATAAATAAAAGAAATATAATATTGTGACGCAATAGTTGCGTCGCAATGTTTTTTCTATAAATATATGTAATGAAAAGTTTTAAAAATATTGCGACGCAATTTATGCATCGCAATTATTATCATAAATTATAAATATTATCATTTATAAATATTAAAAAATTATTACGATGCCGTAGTAATGCATTTTGAAGAAAAAAATAAATAAATATTGCGATGCAATGTATGCATTGCAATTATTTTAGTAAATATAATTTTATCAGTATTAATAAATAAAAGAAATATAATATTGCGACACATTAGTTGCGTCGCAATGTTTTTTCTATAATATATGTAATCAAAAAGTTTAAAAAAAATATTGCGACGCAATTTATGCATCGCAATTATTATCATAAATTATAAATATTATTATTTATAATATTAAAAAATTATTGCGACGTCGTAGCGATGCATTTTTGAAGAAAAAAATAAATAAATATTGCGATGCAATGTATGCGCCGTAATTATTTTTAGTAAATATAATTTTTCAGTATTAATAAATAAAAGAAATATAATATTGCGACGCATTAGTTGCGTCGCATTAGTTGCGTCGCATTAGTTGCGTCGCAATATTTTTTCTATAAATATATGTAATGAAAAAGTTTAAAAAAAATATTGCGACACAATTTTTGCATCGCAATTATTATCATAAATTATAAATATTATCATTTATAAATATTAAAAAATTATTGCAACGCGTAGTGATGCATTTTTGAAGAAAATAATAAATAAATATTGCGACGCAACTAATGCATCGTAATAGTTTTTAGTAAATATATTTTTATCAGTAATAATAAATAAAACAAATAATATTGCGACGCATTCATTGCGTCGCAATATTTTTTCTATAAATAGATGTAACGAAAAGTAAAAAAAAATATTGCAACGCAATTTGTGCGTCGCAATTATTATCAAAAATTATAATTTTTATCATTTATAAATATTAAAAAATTATTGCAACGCCATAACGACATATTTTTGAAGAAAATAATAAACAAATATTGCGACGCAACTAATGCATCGCAATAGTTTTTAGTAAATATATTTTTATCAGTAATAATAAATAAAACAAATATAATATTGCGATGCATTCGTTGCATCGCAATATTTTTTCTATAAATAGATGTAACGAAAAGTTAAAAAAATATTGCGACATAATTGTGCATCGCAATTATTATCATAAATTATAATTTTATCATTTATAAATATTTAAAATAAATAAATAAATATATATAATATTTTGATGCATTTGTTGTATCGCAATATTTTTTGGATAAATATATGTAATGAAATAGTTAGAAAAATTTTTGCGACGCACTGTATGCGTCGCAATTATTATCATAATTATTATTTTAATCATTTAAAATATTAAAAAATATTGCGATGCCTAGCGATCCAATTTCTAGAAAATAAAAATAATTTTTCCACCGGACATTGGCGCCAAGTTAGCGACGCAATTAATTGCGTTGCTACCTTTTTCATAAAAATATAATAAGGCCAAATTAACGATGGATTAGTGACGCATTGTTGCGTCGCTAATACATAATAAATTTTTTAAAAAAATTGTGACCGATTAGCGATGCAAATTTGCGTCGCTAATCACTCATATATAAAGTCGGCCGGCCTTCTCTTCTTCTTCCCCGTCTTGACCTAGCCGCCGCCCTCCCAAAAACCTCTTCGGCTCCCACCGTTCGCTGCTTCGGCTCCCCCCCTCCGGTGCTTCGGCTCCCCGGCGGTCTCCTCCAACTCCGGCGTCTCCTCTCAACCGAGGTAAGCCCCCCCACCCTCTTCCAAATTTTTTTTTTGTAAAAAATTTCCTTTGGCCACGGCCAAGACCGTGGCCGTCTTCTTCGGCCACGGCCGCTGCCGTGGCCGGCAGTGACCTGGCCACGGTGGCCAGGCCACAGGAAAAAAAAAAATTCTTGTAAAAGGGGGGGTGGGGAAAACCCCCCCCATTTTGTCTTCTCCGGTCACGGCCGCTGCCGTGGCCGGCAGTGGCCTAGCCACGGTGGCCAGGCCACAGTCAAAAAAAAAAAAAAATTGGCTAACAGGGGGGTGGGGAAAACCCCCCCATTTTGTCTTCTCCGGCCACGGCCGCTGCCGTGGCCGGCAGTGGCCTGGCCACGGTGGCCAGGCCATAGTCAAAAAAAAAAATTTCTTGTAACAGGGGGGTGGGGAAAACCCTCCCATATTGTCTTCTCTGGCCACGACCGCTG
Source organism: Calamus simplicifolius (assembly GCA_900491605.1). Taxonomy (NCBI): domain Eukaryota; kingdom Viridiplantae; phylum Streptophyta; class Magnoliopsida; order Arecales; family Arecaceae; genus Calamus; species Calamus simplicifolius. Next base: position 806,397 of record UESW01003895.1, read on the forward strand.
CCGTGTCCGGCAGTGGCCTGGCCACGGTGGCTAGGCCACAGTCAAAAAAAAAAAAAATTTGTAACAAGGGGTGTGGGGAAACCCCCCCCATTTTGTCTTCTCCGGCCACGGCCGCTGTCGTGGCCGGCAGTGGCCTCGCCACGGTGGCCAGGACATAGTCAAAAAAAAAAAAAAATTGTAACAGGGGGGTGGGGAAAACCCCCCCATTTTGTCTTCTCCGGCCACGACCGCTACCGTGGCCGGCAGTGGCCTGGCCACGGTGGCCAGGCCACAGTCAAAAAAAAATATTTTTGTAATAGGGGGGGTGGGGAACCCCCCCCCCCCATTTTGTCTTCTCCGGCCACGGCCACTGCCGTGGCCGGCAGGCCACCGTGGCCAGCCACAGTCAAAAAAAAAAATTCTTGTAACAGGGGGGGGGGGTGGGGAAACCCCCCCCCCATATTGTCTTCTCCGGCCACCCCCCCCCATATTGTCTTCTCCGGCCACGGCCGCTGCCGTGGCCGGCAGTGGACTGGCCACGATGGCCAGGCCACAGTAAAAAAAAAAAATTGTAACAGGGGGGTGGGGAAACCCCCCCCCCGCCATTTGTCTCTCCGGCCATGGCCGTGGCCGCGGCCTGGCCACGGCCGCTGCCGTGGCCGTCTTCTCCGGCCACGGCTGCTGCCGTGGCCGGCAGTGGCCTGGCCACGGTGGCCAGGCCACAGTCAAAAAAAAAAAAAATTTGTAACGGGGGGTGGGGAAAACCCCCTCCCTCCATTTTGTCTTCTCCGGCCACGGCCGCTGTTGTGGCTGGCAGTGGTTTGGCCATGGTGGCCAGGCCACAGTCAAAAAAAAAAAAAAATTTGTAACAGGGGAGGTGGGGAACCCCCCCCCCCCCCCCCCCCCCCCCATTTTGACTTAAGTATCCAAGTGCAAATAATATTTAGAAGAGAAACTTATTTCCCTTTAGTTTATTTAAATCCAGTCTGCAATTAAAATTGGTGAAATGATATTATGTCACCTGACATATCCAAAGGAGAGAGTTTAGTGTATAGCTTTGGTACTTGTTTAGTTTGAATGGCCAGAATAATTTAAGCTAAAGTAAACAGTCAAGAGTCTTGACGGAAACCATTGGCAATTATATATATAGTATTGACGGGTAAAAATATGCGTGCAAATTCTGATGGAAGCTGTAAAAATATGCCAGATTGTATGAATATATCTATACGGACAGGCAAGATTTGTGCTCCATGCTGCAGGAGACAAAAATAAAATAAAAATAAAATTCATAAATTAGAGAAACCAATTATATGATAACATTAATGGCATGACACAAAAACATTAATGGCATGACACAAAAACATTAACGGCATGACACCAAAGCTTCAGAAAACAGATCTCATAACACTTTCATTTCATTATCAAGTTATAATAGATTTTTGGCAAAATCATTGATTAGAATACTTCATTGTTTAGTTATATTCATATATTAAATTCATATTATATTCTTGAAGAGCTTCAATTTACATTTAGTGTGTGTTTCATATTTACTTATAGAGACATTGGAGAAAACTAATGATAATTTTCTAACAATGAAGTGACGACTTCATCAACAACACCAAACTCTTAAGTTTTTTGACGCATATCGATTTACTACTTGTTTCATTAGCCTGGTTGGCTATGCTGAATGCTTCAATTACATCTTGGGTTGGAGAATCATAATTGAGCATAGCGAAACAAAGAGCCCCATCCATCTCTCTTAAAGCCCCATAGTTCTAGATTCTGACCTTTCTTTAAAGTGTTGGCATTAACAAACTTACTCCAGTCTACGCCAATTATACGAAAGGCCTTGTTACTATCGAGATACTTGAGAGTCAGAGAATACACCCTTTTGGATTGGTCCAAAATGCTAATATTTAGCGCTTTTCCTTCTTTTAGAACCTCTTTTTCATTATCATTGACCAACTTGGAAAATGGTGAGCTCTTCAAATCAAAGGCATCGTAGGGTATCAACAGACGATTCTGTTGTTTATTGGTGTCGCTATCAGTGATATTATTATTCATTAAAAAGATTAGATTATGGATGCCCATCTCTTTTAAGGTCTTCAAGAATTGTGCACGTTGCCTTCTTCCCACATCATCGTTTCTTGGAATATAAGACCAGTTCTTGTTGTTACTTTTACTGCTACTTAGGACCTCCTTCTTCATGGTCATCGATGGTGTCTTCACTTCAATGTTGGTATGCTTCACCTTCTTTGCTTGTATCTCAGAAGAGCCTATTGTCCATTGATTATCCTTTTCTTGTGTTATCATTTCCATCAGTTCAAAGTTTCTTTCTTGTAGGGTAGCAAGCATCCCAGTTTAAAGTATCTTTTCTTGTAGGGTAACAAGCGTGACATCTTCTTGAAGACTCCTTATTAGAAGGAATTAAAGACTCCTTCTTTGATCGGGGAGATATGGAACCACTATAGGGTCACGGTAATTTGTTTCCAAGCTACAAAAAAGAGAGCTCTTTATTAAAATATCAAATACTCTATAAAATACACAAGAGAAGATGAGAATGTTTAATTAACCAAAAAAAAGAGAGATGTAAAACGTCCAATTAGAATGACGAATATGAACTAAGGCACTTCAAACTTTTCTTGGAAAGGATGCAAGGCTAATTTTTTGATATTATAATTAATTTTTTTGAAACGGATTCGAGGTTTTGTTTTTGGTATTATAATTATTTTTTTAATCTATTTCTCTGATGATTCAAATATTTACTATCCTATTGGTAGTCCTTTTTTATATATACACATTTTCTTCTATTCATTAATTTACTAGTTTAATTAATTTGTTAATGATCTTAATCTACATGGTGCTAAAAACATGTGTAAAAATTAATTGATAAAAGATGAACTTGAACAGTAAAAACTTCAAATTTTTTATTAAAATTATTTTTTATTTATTTATTTTTTTATTCATGGACCCAATAGTGCAAAAATTGACAGTGGATGGATTTGAGGTTTAAGCATTATAAACTTTAGATAGTATTATTATATATTTTTTTAATTAGAAGCATGTCAAAATGAAAAATTAGAACACAAGCACAAGATAGGAAGGAAGAAACGAAAGAAGAAAAATTAGGTAAAGAGAAGGAAATAAAAAGAGAAAAATTAGAACGCAAATAAGAATAAGAAGAAAGAGAAAAAAAAATATAATAAAAATAAAAAGCAACATGGCATGGCATGAGAGAAAGAAATAAAAAAAGAAAAATTAGAACAGAAAAAAAATGAAAAGAGAAAAATTAGAACATAAAGAGGGAGATGCCAGACCGTTGATTGAAAGATAAGAAGACCAAGAATGAACTCTATGGCTTCTGCTTCGTCTTGTCTCTAGTGACACCGGAGGATGTGGTCTCATAAAAATATTATACGTACATCCGATCGTCCGCTCTAAAGTGAATCACCCAGTTGATGTGCCACGTGGACGAAGGTCATGCATCCGCATAGAGACAAATATACGAAATAACCCCTTGCTGGTTGTTTTGTATATATGGAAAAGTAGAAGGGTTTTATGTAAATTTAGGGCAAACGGTTTGGCGAGCAAAGTTGTATAGGTATCGCCCCTTGCGAGTTCCCGCGGGCGGAAAGAGTCGGAAGCAGTCGAAAGCTAAGGAGACCAGCGGAGAGTACGCGGCAGGGAAGGCGATGGGTTCGGATTACGGCGTTCCCCGAGAGCTCCCTCCTTGCCTTCAGGTCCCTCCTCTCTTCCGTAGGATTGCGCTTGTCCGCTCGCATCCGATATCTTTTTCTTCTCCTCCCCTTTTCCCATTCCGAAATCGATGGCCTTCTCTTTGTTTCGAGGGTTTGTACGCTGGTGATCGGCTGTTAGTTTCTGTGCGGTTTTAGAGTACATCGGGGCGTGGTTTTGGATTTATGAACAGGGATAAGGCAGGCATTGCCGCGTATATATATATATATTGGTTGTTGCTTTGCTGGTTTGATTTATTGTTTGGCCTATTTCATGCTCGATATTGGATTTAGTGTGAATGAGTTGATTTTAATCCGTGCTTCCACCGTTTATATCTTTATAACAGATTATTTCTTTTCTTGTTTTGTTTTGTTTTATTCTTGCGGTCACTTAATTGTACGCCACCAAGTTATAGTTACAGTAGATCGGCGGGTTGCGGAGAGCAATGCTTCTTTTTGAGCACTGTTGTTCGGGAGAGCAGGAAGCTTTGACTTTTTTGTTGTGTTTATGCGTTTGGTATTGGTGCATTTTTTTTTTTCTCTTCTTCCCAAGACTTTGATGTGGTTTCTGGAACCAAGCTATATTTTTGACGAAGGTTTTACTCTTTTTGAACGATAGGGCACTAATCTTGACCATATATGCTATATTCTCGCTGGTTTTGTCTTCTTCTCCCACCGTTTACTATGTTGATTAAATTTTGACTGGATTCTTTGACTTGGAGGAAACATGGAACGGATTCCAAGCCAATATATATCACCCATCTGTCTCCACTCTCATTAACGTAGAAATTGTATTTACTAGTAAAGATTTGACGCAAAGATCTCGGACGCCTTCTGTTTTTGTTATATCGAAGTCATCCATTATCTGTTTCAGTTGATAAATAAACCTTCAGTTGTGCCTTTAGCTCTGGTTAATAAAGATTTATTTTTTATTTAATTTGTTGCATCTTGTGTCATGCTGCTTTTAGTGGTAGTAAAGTTGATCCTTTTACTATCAATTCTCTGAGTAGTCAGTCTTTAATTTTTTCTCCTTTTTTCTCCCTTCACCTAAAACAGGGCACCACTGTGAGGGTAGAGTTTGGCGATGGGACAACAGCTTCAGATCCAGCTAGTGCGCATGTGATCAGTCAAAACTTTCTTCACACAGATCATAACAAAGCATAACAAAGCATCCAGCTATCAGGTTTATATTCATCCGCGGTTTGGCTTTTGCTGTTGAATAAATTTTGTACTACTGATTTGGCAAACGCAGAGAATTTTTCTTCAGTCTTGTTTGAGCGAATTCAGGTAATTTTGGTTTCAAAGATCTAAAAAAGTTATATGTTCGGGAAATCTGGCACCCTGCCTCATCACGTGACTTCGTCTCCTCTTGAAAGGGAGAGTGACTAATTTATCGTTGTTATAGTCTAATAGAAGTACTTAAGTGTTGGAATGTCTCACCTGGTTTCACTTTTACTCTTCTGACAACTTATGCTGAAGAGGTTGTTTGTTACTTATCATGCATTTCCACAATTTTTTATAGAAGTAATTTTCTTGATATTGCAGTCCTAAGTAACTGTCTGAATCATCTTACCAAAAGCCATCTCCAAAATTTAATTAGCTTTGCCTTTTTTCCTGTATCTGCAACATACATTCTCAGTGCATTTGTAGGCATGCTGATCCCAGCATTGCTCATGCATATATGTGAATGAGCAGAGAATAGTTTTATGTTTCTTTTTTTTTTTTTTTTTGTTTAGATGCTTCATCATTATTGGTATTGCTGCTAGTAGATTGGTATCTTTGATGATTCTTTGACATGGTATAGATGGGGGAATTTTTTTTGGTACTTTGTATTCCTAAAATGTCCCCACATTTCCAATTATGCAGGTATCACTGAAGATGAATTCTGTTGTCAATTGACTGTTCTAAAGATTGGACAGATTGCTTTCCTTGATAATCTCGTTCTATCAACCTGACGCCATCAGTGCATATCAAGCTTTTTGAAACTTTTTATTCGTTGGCATGTTCTTTCCTAATGTTATACATTTTATTTTGCTGGTACATACAGTACCGTTCTTTCTTGGAGATATTGATAATTGGAGTATTTATCTTAGGCTTATGACATATTAACTTGTTCCCAGAAGCACTTAACATTCATATTTTTCAAATACCTTATTGCAGAGTCGGTGTTGTATTTTCTGGGAGACAATCACCAGGAGGACATAATGTTATTTTGGGACTTTATGATGCTATCAGGGCTCACAACTCCAATAACACATTGCTTGGATTTGTTGGTAAGCATTTACCGTATGATGCATATTTAAGGCCAGATTTAGAAATAGCAATTGTGTTCAGTATTTTTTGTTCATTTCTATGAATGAGCACAATTCACATAGCCTTTAAGATCACCGGTCTCTTTTTTCTTCTTGTTGTTCTTGTTTTTTACATTCATAGACTTTGTTTGGTTGCTAAGAAAGTGTCAGAGAACAAAGTTGGTGGTTCATTGCCTAGCAATAAAAAAAATCAGGGAGAGAAAAAGAAGGGGCCAAAGTTTTTTTTTTAATTTTTTTAAAGAGACCTTAAAGTAGCATAAGGAAAAATAGTCTTTCTTTTCTGGGTTTTCTAGGCTTAACTGAAGAAGAGAATTTTCTTTTCTTTTCTTTTCTTACTGTGAAATACTTTTATTTGCATTTATTTTTCTTGGCAATGAAATAGTGCCTAATTGATAATAAACTTGAAAGTAAAGTAACACATGGAATGAAATAGTGCCTAATTGATAATAAACTTGAAAGTAAAGTAACACAGGGAAAATAAATCAAGATAACTACATCCTGATCACTTTCTTTACTTCTTTCTTCACCATTTTTTTAAGTTCAACCAAATAGGATAAACTCTCAGTTTTGAAGTCTTTTCTTTTCTTCCATTGGCATGCTTTTCCTCTCTTCCCTTTTCTTGGCCATCAGCCAAAGTCTATCTTACCCCTTTTTGGGAATTACTTTTTATTAGATGAGCTTTCTTTCTCTAATTTCACATTTGGTACTGTTATTACTACTATCACTTTCTTTCGTTCTTGTACTTGGTATGTTTTGCAATCTTCATCCTTTAAATAAGGCAGGATGGTATGAGTTGATCAGTGAGTTACAAATTGGTTGTTTTGAAGGGATGTCCAAGCTCATCTAAAATGTTGTTAACTGTTGCATGACTTGACAAGTTATGCCACTTTGTTGTTGTGGGTTGAATACTGCTAGATGATTGATCATTATATTAGAAAAGAGTAAGCAGTGTTATTAATCATGTGATGCTTATGATACAAGCATTCATCTTTTGTGAGTAACAATGGGGAAATAGATACCACTAGATGATATGATCTGGTTCTCCATTTGTTGCTATCAATGAAAAGCTATTCTGCTGCATGGATAAAAACCAAACCTCTTCCTGTTACCAATTCCTTTTTTTTGAAAAAAAAAAAAGCAGCATGGATTGAAAGAACAATAGATGAAAAGAATTGCTATAACATGGGAAAGGATGTCAAGAAATGATGATATTTTTTTGCTTTCCTCAGATTGTAGAAAGTCCTTTTGATGCACACGGTGATATTTCTCCTTAAGGAAGATCTATTCAACAACAGAGAAGCAAGATAAAAGGAAGAAGCAACAATAAAGAATTCTCATAGAGTAATGGAGAATAGAATTAAAAATTCCATTCAGTTCAAGATGCCATTTGCAATTATGCACTTCTATTTATAGTTGTAGGACTCGTTGAACCTATCCACAAATATTTTCCATAAAGTGCTTGGATTTGATTTGGTATAAATATTAGAAAGTGATTGCAGGAATAAAGTAGATTCCCTATGATATGCCTCTTGATAGGATCTCTGAGTGATCTTGGTGTCAGATTTGCCTAAATTTTATTGATACAGTCATTTTTTTTAATTAGATCTCCAGGATTTTTTTAAAAAAAATTCTGGTAGCCTTCTAGGACTGAATTTGGCTTGAATCCAATGTCCAACCCCCTTTGCTCTTGCAATCAGGCTTTGATATACGTTAGTTCAAGTATGTATCAGCCAAGTCCATGACATGTGCATCACCTTTACCTCATCTACCTGTTGGAGTCAGGAAGACCTGCATACCCAGTTCCATATACTACAAATTTCTTTGGAAAACATATACCATAGTTTCATCCCTTCCTTTTCTCGAAGTGTTGATTTATCAAGCAAATTGTGAAGCACATAAGAAACTTAACCCTCCCAAGCCAAACATCTTTTTGAATTTTAATCATTGTGCAATCAATTGCCAAGCTTTTCATTGATGAGAGTACTTAAGATGAAAAATTCTGGAATTCAGACCATCACATGGTAGATTTGCAAGGATTTCTGTGAGGTGTTTATGCGCCAAATAAGAAAGAGATCATCAGTACCTTTAAGCTGCTGAACGAAGCATACTGTTGTCACAACCAACTCATTACCCATCAATATCTCGTGATATTTTAAATTTTATTTTGGGTCAATAAAGCCATGCCAATGTTTTTTCCTTTTTTCATTTGTACCTACATGTGGAAATTTCTTGTTTTTTCTAATAAAATCATTATAATTTATCATGTTATTTCTCTTCCTCCCCCCAGATGTTCCTCTTTCTCATCATTTTCTTTACTACATAAGAATTTGTGTCCTGTGATCTAAAATTCTACTTTATCCATAATGCATGATTATATCAAATTTCTTGTTATTTCTAATAAAATCATTATAATTTATCAACTTATTACTCTTCCTCCCCCAGCTTTCCCTCTTGCTCTCTTTCTTATTCACTGTGCCATTGTGATAAATTTCCTTGTCATCAGTTTCTTTACTACATAAGAATTTCCTGTGATCTAAAATTCTTCTTTAGGTACATATGACTTGGATTGTTTCTTTCATTGTATAACCATGGTAGCTCCAGTTGATTAATATTTTTTTATGTTTATTCTGCTATTATTTGGACATGGATCCTATTTCTTTATGCTTTTCCTCCTTTTATAAGGAATGATTTCTTTATATGTCTATCACCTGCAGATTTTTGTATTTTGGATTGCTTTGTTTTAGTGAGATCATTTTAGTTGCTCTATTTTTGTGATGAAATCATTTTATGTTTCTTGCTGATGCGTCTTGCTTTTGTTATATGTGGCACTGATGGTTTATTTGCATAGAAAACTTTGGAAATTACAAAAGATATCCTTTCCACATATAAAACCAAGGTTTATTATAGCTTGTCTTCATTGCTCTTATTCATTCTTGTATTAATGTAAATTATCTTCCTAATTTCTGCGAGGATGCTTTTTCCTTCAAAAGGTGGTTATGATTTGCTTGGCCGGATGAAAGATCAAATCAGAACAACTGAGCAAGTCAATGCTGCAATGACTGCATGCCAGGCACTGAAGTTGGATGGTCTAGTCATCATTGGAGGTTTGTCTCATAATATACTCACTAATATGTGTTATCAGTTTTACGGGTGACTTGATATGTTTTTCCTTATCATTCTTAAGGAGTTATGTCCAACATGGATGCTGCATAGCTTGCAGAGACTTTTGCTGAGTCAAAATGCCCAACAAAGGTACTGGACATGCGGTTTTGTTATTTGATTCTGGGGAATGGGTGAGCTTTAACTGCTCTTCTGCATGGGTTTAAATTTTGTAGCCTATAATATTTTGGCATTAGGTAATAGCTCTATAGTGTATCAGGCATTTTCTTGGTAGGGAGTGCTGGTTTTTGGTGCATCACTTACCCTTTGGTTTAAACTGGATAAATTCAATAACTAAGTTAAAAAAATTGTGACATGTTGTAGGTGTTCCTATAACTTTGAACGGGGATCTTAAGAATCAGTTTGTGGAGACAAATGTCGGATTTGATATAATATGCAAGGTATGTTTTGTAACATGAAATGCTATAATTGTATATATGTGTAAGGTAAATATGAACACATTTTGTTGTCAATGAAACCTTGGTTTCTTATTTCATCTGCCTAATTCACTCCTTACTTTTGGATATGGTAGCCACCCTGTTAGATGTAATAATCTTGTCAAACTTCATTATGCCTCTCAGATTAAAGTAATGTAACATTTCAATTTTGTCTCACAAGGAACTATTGGTATTCATATTTGTTAGTAAATTTGAGGAGGAATCCTGGTAGTCATGTTAGCTTTTAGAAATATTAAATTCTAGATTTTAAAGTAACCATTGTTTTTAAGCTGTGCAATGCCATAGTGGCGCCTATTTATGTGCATTCTATTTGCAGGTTAATTCATAGCTCATCAGCAATGTTTGCACTGATGCCCTTTCAGCTGAAAAGGTAATGCATGGTTCAATATAGTGGATGAAGTAGATTCATAGGGCTTTACCTCTCATATTAGATTCCACAACTTGTTTAGACCAAACAGTTTTGACATTCTTCAAGAGTCGTATGGTGTTGGCCAAGGAGTAAGTTTTTATAATGGTCAACTTGGGCTTCAACACAAATGTTGAAGCAACTTGTTTTCAGTCAACGATATTCCAATATTTGGTCTTGTTTGTCAGTAGTAGATTTTGTCACCATATATCTTTCTTACTTGCTAGATGGGCAGGTTCTTGTTCATTTTTCTTGCTCAAACTCCGGCCACAATCTTCTGGTGAACTAATGTTTTGTATTTCCTTTTACAGTATTATTATTTTATTCGACTGATGGGCCGTAAGGCATCTCATGGGGCCTTGGAATGTGCTCTCAAGTCACATCCAAATATGGTTAGACTTCCCATTAGATTTCACATTGATTTTCCTTTTTCCCCTGATATTTTGTTTTTTTGATGATATTTGATTTGTCAAATGATTTATGTTAACTTTAATTCTTTCTTAGGTTATCCTAAGAGAGGAGGTCACTGCATCAAAACTCACAATTTTTGACATTACAAAACAGATTTGTGATGCAGTACAAACCAGAGTAGAGAAAGGTTAGAAGTTGTTAGTTTGGACTTTTTTTTTGATAACATAGTTTGGACTTATTTAATGTTTATTTTGTTAACTTCCGATGTACTTTTTTTTGTTTCTTGTGCAGACAAGTATCATGGTGTACTTCTTATACCTGAGGGGCTTGTAGAAAGCATACCAGAATTGTATGCCCTGCTCCATGTACTTGATCTATAAAAAAGGTGACTTAATGATTTTTTTCCATATTTGGATTAGAATTGGAAGCAAGCATTTATATTCTCATTGTTTTTCCACCTTTACTGTTATTTTGCACGTTCCCTAATCTGTTATATCTGGTCTAGGGAAATCCATGGTCTCCATCTTCAGGGTGTGTCTATCCAGAATATTTCTTCACAACTTTCTCCCTGGGCATCTACACTGTTTGAATTTTTGCCGCCATTTTTAAAGAATCAGGTTATTTTTACTATCTCTTATAGTGATTTGATAAACTCATTTTCAATAGGTGCTGCTTCATTTGTTTGAGATATTTGTGATATGAATAACATTTTCTACATATATGACAGCTGCTTCTCCATCCAGAATCTGATGACTCTGCACAGTTATCCCAGGTAAAATATGGTACAACTATTGGCGAAAATGGAATTCTTTAGAAAAGCTTCATGGCGATAATTAAGCAGTATTGTGATCATTATTTTTTGAATTTTGCTTTATTCTTTTGCGTATAGATTGAGACAGAGAAACTTCTAGCTCACTTGGTGGAGATAGAAATGAACAAACGGCTGGTGAGCTTAAATCACATTTTATATGATATTGACACCAAAGATCACATCTTCAACTTAGATTAACAATAAGATAATCTTCATTTATATGTTTTCATGCATTGGTTGTGCATCTTAAATTCATACTATTAATTAAACATCATAACTTCACAATGTTGCTTTTCTCAAGTTTTTTTATTTGATGCTTGTATTTGCTGCTTATTGCAATATTTCTTAATGAACTGATAATTGGTTGCCCTATATATATATATATATATATATATATATATATATATCTTGCATTCTATATAAGTCATTTTTCATTCATCCCTAGTGCATTAAATGTTTTATGTTTACTATCTTCACATAAAGAAGGCACATATAAAGGAAAGAAATTTAATGCCATCTGCCACTTTTTTTGGCTACCAAGCTCGGGGATCATTACCTTCTAAATTTGATTGTGACTATGCCTATGTGAGTTTCTATAAGGAACAGCTTTCTTTTTTTGCTTTGCTAGTTTTGCTATGATCAATAAGTTTATTCTTGAAACTGCATCCGCTTAGGTTCTTGGGCATGTCTGCTATCACATACTAGCAGCTGGTTTGAATGGTTACATGGCTACCATTACAAATTTGAAAAATCATGTTAATAAATGGCGATGTGGTGCTGCTTCAATTATGGTGAATCTCCATCTTCTATAGTTTTTATAATTAATATGTTTTTCCTTAATATTCTGTTTGAACACTTGGATCCAACAGTATGATCAAAATAAGCAATGTGTGACAATTTGTTTTGATTATTGATAGGCAATGATGACTGTGAAGCGATGGTCGTGTGGTCTTGCAGCCTTCCTGATTGGAAAGCCTGTTGTTCATCCTACCATTGTAGACTTGAAAGGAAAAGCATACGAGTATGTCATTTGTACAGCATTTTACTCATATGGTGGTTGCTCTCTCCTAGTATATGTTCTGAATCAGTTACCTATTGAAGCAGTTCTCCTAGTGTAGAAGGCTGAAATTTTTTATTCATTCCCCTTCAGTGTACAATCCTAGGAGATTACAAGATAAGAATAGAAAACTTAATCATTCTAAATCTGAAATCTATCTAATCAAATCCCTTAATTTTAGGAAATGATTACAAGATAAGAATAGAAAACTTAATCATTCTAAATCTGAAATCTATCTAATCAAATCCCTTAATTTTAGGGAATTTAAATTCAAACAGATTCTCCTAATCTATAGAGATATTTAACTGATTATATTTACAGCTTATTTACACTTCAACACTCTCCCTCAAGCTGAGGAATAGATATCTTCCATTTCCAGCTTGGATATAAGGCCCTGAAAAATGAAACTACTCAGCCCTTTTGTTAGAACATCCGCTAGTTGTTGTCCCGATGGAACATAAGACATACACACTAATCCTTCCTCCAATTTCTCTTTGATAAAATGTCTATCAATTTCGATGTGTTTTATCCTATCATGTTGTATAGGATTACGAGCAATATTGATGCTGACTTGTTGTCACAATAGAGTCTCATAGGACTTTCCTATTTGACTTTCAAATCATCTAAAATAATCTTTAGCCAAGCAACTCACACAGGCCTTGCGCAATAACCCTAAATTTTGCTTCTGCAGATGATCTTGCTACCACATTCTGCTTCGTACTTCTCTATGTTACCAGGTTTCCTCCAAGAAAGATATAATATCATGTAGTAGATCTTTTATCTATTAGGGAACCTGCATAATCTGCATCGGTATAAGCTTCTAGAGTAAGAGTATTGCTCCTTTTGAACAAAATTCCTTTCCCTAGATTGCCTTTCAGGTAATGCAGTACCCTGTAAGCAGCTTGAAGATGTGGTTCCCTTGGATCATGCATAAATTGACTAATCATGCTCACTGAGTATGCTATATCTAGTCGAGTGTGAGTAAGATATATGAGTCTACCTACCAATCTTTGGTACATTCCTTTGTTAACAGCTGGTTCTTCTTTAGCCTCACCTAACTTATGATTTGGATCCATTGAAGTAGAGACATGTTTACAATTTATCTTCCTTGTTTCTACCAATAAATCAGTCACATACTTTTGCTGAGATATGAAGATTCCTTGTATGGAATCACTACAAGAAAAATAAAATATTACGACACCCAAATACGTCACAATTGCGTCGTTAAACATGCTATTGCGACGTAATAGCGATGCAATGACGGCATCGCTCAGATGTCCGTCGCAATACCCATTTGTCGCAATTGCGTCACAATATTGCGACTCTTTGCGATGCAACATTGAGTCGCAATATTGCGACGCATCCAAATGCGTCGCTACATTTTAAAATTAATTTTTAATATTAAAAATTATTATTTAATATTGCGACGCACTAAATTGCATCGCAATATTGCGACGCATCTTGTTGCATCGTAATATTTAATAATAATATTTTTGATATAATAGCGACGCAATTTGAGTTGCTAATGCATCACAAATAATTTTTTTTTAAAATATTGCGACGCAAGGTCATTGCGTTGCAATATTTATTAAAAATATTTTAGATATAATAGCGACGCAATTTTAGTCGCTAATGCGTCGCTATTAAATTTATTTTTAAATTATTGCGATGCCAGGTCATTGCATCGCAATATTTAATAATAATATTTTGAAAATATTAGCGATGCAATTTCAATCACTAATGCGTCGTAAATTAAATTTTAAAAATATAAAAGATTAAAAATTAAAACGGTTAATACAATTTCATTAAATCTAAATATTGATAGAAACATTTTTCACTGAATCCAAACAATAATAAATTTCCAAAAATAATTCATATATTAAAATTTTAAAGTTTTTACAACATAAAAAAAGAAAAGAAAAATACATCAAGAATCTGGGCGATCACGTGGAGGCTGTGGAGGTTGAAGACTCTGCGACAAGCGGCTAATCATATCCCGCAAATAATGCATCTCATCTCGCATGTCTGCAATCTCCTGATCCCGGCCTCGCATACGATCCTCAAAATCCTGCTCGACCTCCTAGTGAACCTCCTCTGCAATAGATCTGCGAAGGTCATGTAAACGCTCGGGAGGAAGATCACGAGAAGCTCGCGAGCTGGAGGCATGATGGGAGAAAATATGTAGAAGCTCTAGTGCCCAGACCATAGACCCTGCGGTCTCGTGGCTGGGCACCAACAGCCTCCAAAAACACACGCCGACTCTCCTCTGCTGAGAGTTCGACGGGTGTCTCCCCATCAGTAGAGTCGACCTACGATGCCTGGGAGCGAAGCTCCTCGACTCGTGTCTTGAAATTATGAAATCAACAATAAATGAGTTAATAAATTTCTCAAAATAAAATTTTAGAAATTAAACAGATACTACATAAATCTAATTTCTTACCGCAACCTCCCGTGATCACGTGTCGACCCAGGAACCATCCCTCCTAGTGTGTGTCGCCCTGAATAGATGAAACTCACCAGGATCTCCGCCCTCCTACTCAGACTATAACAAAAAAAAAGATATTAATACAAATATTTGTAAATAACTAAAATAGTAATTAAAATATTTATGTTTTCTTACCATACGCCGTTTGTGCTCCTGAATCGAAATGGAGCCCGAAGTATGGCGGGAGAGACCCGTGCCAGGACCGCCCTTCTCAGATCGGCGGTTCGTGCTGACTGATGCGGACCTCCTGCGCCAGCCATCGGACTCCCAGGCCTGCTGCCACTCGTGCCAAATATCCTCTGGCACGTGCGCAGGACGCTGACCCGATGACCTCCAACGATGAAGCATGTCGGAGTATCGGCGTCGCGTCAGAGCCTCCCATGCTGCCCTAATGGCATCATGGCTGGCAGGATCCCACGTAAACTTTTTCTGTATTAAAATAAACAGTTA
Source organism: Calamus simplicifolius (assembly GCA_900491605.1). Lineage (NCBI taxonomy): Eukaryota > Viridiplantae > Streptophyta > Magnoliopsida > Arecales > Arecaceae > Calamus > Calamus simplicifolius. Next base: position 821,659 of record UESW01003895.1, read on the forward strand.
GTTTCTGAATTTATTAAGTTTAAGAAATTTTATATCACTGATAAATTATATTTAATAAGTTTACCTGAAACTCAGAAAAATAAAACTCCCTCGTGGCTGGAGATACGTGGCGCCAATCGTAGCCACTGGGATCTGCACGCCTCTGAAATACGGCACTGATGTGGCTGGATACATGATGTTGCTCAATGAATCTGTTAAAAAAATGCATGTTTATAAGTAATTGACTTAAAAATATAAACATATATTTTTAATTAGTATATACTTACATCTCCTGAGCATCAAGTCGAAGTACAGTGCGGCCGATGGTGGAAGAACTCTCGGAGGTATGTGCCGATCGGCTAGATGGTAATACTGCTGAGAGATCGAAGGCTGTGCCACTGCTGGAGATCCAAACTCTCCATCTCCGACGCTCATGTGATCTGATGTAGCAGGGCTACGTCCCTTCTCACTCCGTCTGTCGTCGGTAGATCTACCTCTGCCCATCATACTGAAAATACTAAAGATTCACACAATTAAATTACGATTAATGATTGACTATGTAAGAATTTAACACTTATAAAAAAAGTTAAATTTTAAAAAACCTCTATGTTTAATCGATGTCATTTGTTTCATGAAATGTTGGTTCAACATCCGATGCCGTATCGGATTGCGAATCAGTTTCATTATCATCGGAAGGAAACCAAACATTTGCATCCGCAATTTCTTGGACATCACCATTTGGATCTCTAAGTGATGTTTCAGGAGCCCTTGTGTCGTCCTCAATTGCATGCATTTTCATCTCATCCTCTTGAAATGCAGGGTACTCGGCTGATTGACTTGATGAACTCTCCTCTAATACGATTGTTAAACGTGGGACGATTTTAGAAATAGCCCACCAATCTCGCTTGTCGTTGTGCAAACTTTGATATCCGCAGTAAAAGACTTGCTGAGCTTGGGATGCAAGGATGAATGGGTCATATTTCTGCAATCTTCGTCGATGGTTCACTTCAACCAAATTGTAGTCGTTATGAACCCTTTTTCCTACAGGAACTATCGGATCGAACCAATCACAACGAAACAATACGGTTCGTTTCATAGGCCAACCGGGATATTCAACTTCAACCACCTCTACTAACTTTCCATAATAATCCTGCATATTTGCTCCAACACTTTCTCCTTTCACACACATGCCCCAGTTCTGTGTGCCTCTTGAAGCTGCTAATCGTTCAATCTGAAATTTGTACCCATTTACAAAATAGCCAGTAGAGATTGTTACGGTCTTCAATGGCCATTGCGATAGACATTTAATGAAAATATTATCGGTTGTGGACCATGGACCGTTGACCTATAAATTAATAAGCTATTGACATCCAATTCAAAAAAAATAGCCATTATCAAAATTGATTGAGTGATACTACTCACAAATTCATAAAACCAGTAAGCAAACTCCGTTTCTAATTTCTGCCCAATTGCAACTTGACTTATGTCGGGATTCATCTGTCGTTGTCTATCACAAAACATCCTTATGGGATGAAAAGGATGAAAACTAATGTTAGAAATTAAATATTATGGTATATTGTAATTAAAATTAAAATTTTCAATTTAGCATTGAAGTATACACTTACTCAATATATGGATCGACTTCTCTACAGTTCATTAGGATGTAATAATGTGCTGCATTATACTCCATATCGCTAAGATTTCTTGACTTCTGCCCACCAAAGGAATGGCCGATAGCTTTAAAAAATTATATTCTACCGTCATTAGCTTCTCCTTCGTCCACACATACGTCATCATTACGACCATGATTTCGGCTCCTCGTGTGGACGTGACCCTTAAAGTAATGTGAGGCAAAAGCTGAAACTTCTTCGACCAAGTGTGCATTGCATATAGAACCTTCAACCCTTGCCTTATTACGCACATTATTTTTTAACTTCTTAAGATACCTATATGTAAAGTTGCAACAAAAAATTAACCAATTTTTCAAGCAATAAAATAATATTTGAAATGTCAACATATCTTAATGATGTATATATTTACCTCTCGAAAGGATACATCCAGCGATACTGCACGGGACCAGCTATGCTTGCTTCGTATGGCAAGTGAACCGGTAAATGCTCAATTGAGTCAAAAAAACTGGGAGGAAATATTCGCTCAAGCTTGCATAAAATAATTGGAATTTCCTCCTCAAGCCTTGCCATGGATGCAGAAGTAATGACTGCGGCAAATAACTCCTTGAAGAATAAGCTGAGCTCCGTAATTGCCTTCCAGACATGTTGCGGAAGCAACTCACGAAAAGCTATAGGTAATAATCGTTGCATGAAAACATGGCAGTCGTGACTCTTCATGCCGAACAACTTGAGCTTATGCATGTCCACACACCTACCGATATTTGAGGCATAACCATCTGGAAATTTTAACCCTCTAAGCCAGTTACATAAAACTTCTCGTGAATTTCTGTCAAGAGTGTAACATGCTTTAGGATAGGTCCCATCGGCACTCCTTCTCAAATCACCTCTTCTGCAGTACTGATTAAGTTCTTCTCTTGACTTTGCAGTATCTTTTGTTTTTCCCGGGATGTTTAGCACCGTGTTAAATATGTTATCAAAGAAATTTTTCTCGATATGCATAACATCCAAGTTGTGCCGGATGAGATTTGTGCTCCAATAAGGCAAATCCCAAAATATACTTCGCTTCTTCCAGTTATGTTCTTTACATATACGGCCATTTATTCTATCTGCATTCGGTTCCCATGCATACATCAACCCCAAATGCTCTATAGAATCAAATAGATCCGTGCCGGACCTAACCGGTTCGGCAAATTTTGTGACTGCTTTGTTCTTCCGGAAGGCGATCAAGTTACGCCTGTAAGGATGATTTGGGGGCAAGAACTTCCTATGGTTATCAAACCATGACTGCTTACCACTCTTTTGCAATGTAAATGCATCCAAATCATACATGCAATGAGGGCATGCCAGACGTCCAGCAGTGCTCCAACCAGATAACATTGCATATGCCGGAAAATCACTTATTGTCCACATCAAAGCAGCTCTCATTAAGAAATTATGTTTCATAGAAATGTCGTAGGCTATGACTCCTATTTCCCACAACATTTTCAATTCGGCCACCAACGGTTGCAGAAAGACATCAATCTTTTCCTTTGGATTTGATGGTCCTGGAACCAAAATGGTTAAAAACATTGCAGTATCTTTCATGCACTTCCACAGAGGAAGGTTATATATAGTCAGTGTCACAGGCCAACATGAATACTGTTGCCCCGCTTAACCAAATGGTTGGAAACCATCGGTACAAAGACCTAATCTCACATTCCTTATATCTTCAGCGAAATCAGGATGATTTTCATTGAAATGGTTCCAAGCCTTTGAATCTGATGGATGCCGCATTTCATCCTCTTTAGATTCATGTTCGGCATGCCATCTCATATCAGCAGCTGTTGCCTCAGATCTGTATAATCTCTGTAGGCGTGGGGTAAGAGGAAAGTAATGCATCCTCTTGTAAGGCACACTTTTCCTCCTACTTGTATCGACTCCTCCTTCGGTGTTTTTGTACCTCGATTGCCCACAAATCTTACACCATCTCAGCTCTGAGTCTTCACCCCAAAATATCATACAATTGTTCAAGCAACAATTGATCTTATTAACTGGGAGCCCAAGCCCACGCAACAACTTCTTTGTTGCGTAAAAACTGTCTGCCGCAACATTGTCATTTGGCAAAATTTCTTTGATTAACCCAGCTACAGAATTGAACGCCTTTTCTGATAATCGATGTTCTGCCTTAATATTCAACATTCGAGCAGCTGTAGACAACTGGGAATGACCCTCACAACCAGGATACAATTCTTGATTTGCAGCACGCAACATATCATAAAATTGTTGTGCTTCTGGATTTGGTTCTTCCATAAATGTATTCTGATTGAATTCATTACCCGATGCATTCATCACCATTTGTTCATATGTGTTTAAATTCATAAATGGTTCATCTATGGGAATTGACTCTTGTTGGCCTATAACAGCTGCTGGAATATCCTCTGGTTCACCATGACAGTACCAAACATAGTAATCAGGAACAAACCCCTTCTTACACAAATGCACCTTAACAGTTTCCACATCTCTGTAGGCTTTATTCTGACACCTGTGGAAGTTGCATGGGCACCTAATCCTAGGGCCATCCATATAGTCAGGTTGGCTACATGCAAATGCGATAAATTCTTCTAATCCATTAGAAAATCTGGATTAAGCAAGCCATCTTTTATCCTTGCATACATCCACGAGCAAGCTCAGCTCATTTTTGACCGACTTATACAAAGTCTGGTAAATCATTAAATGAAACCACAAAATAAAACTATATTAGTATTACTAAATATATAACTAAAATATTTCTTGGTCACAACTAAGGTTAATAACAACCATTTAAATCATTTATAAGTAAACAAATATTTTTTAGGCAACTGAGGTCCCTACCATGCAAGGGCAAGCCACGGCTACGATCCTTGGCATGCTAGCAAGGACCGATGCACAGGTTCATGGCTAATGGGAGGGCTTGAGTTTGGGTCGGGCCGCAAGGCGGTGCGTTTAATCATGAGACTTCACAAGCATTCAAGTGTCTTAAATTAATTCTACCTTCACTCCATGTCTATAAGGTAAGGCCCTATCCCATTCAAGAATATTTTTGTGATATGTTATTCTGCTATTAATTATCATCGATCGGTTACATTAAAATTTCGGCAGCATTTCCCCATATGTTCTCCAAAATGTGTGGTATATAAGCCACACTAGGAGAACGTATGAGCAAATACAAACCAAAATCTCACCCAACGATGATTAATAGCAGACTAACATATCGCAAGAAATATTCCCAAACTATCCACCAGGACAATTTGAGAACTTGCAAGACTAAGGCTTACAAATTCTCAAACGGGTCTAAAGGTTATAGTGCTGTGATTATGGAAGTCCGAAGACAATCGAACTTATGCTTGTTATTCTTAACTTCTTGTGAATTATACATGTAATCACTAACTTTTTAAGATTATTGTGTCAAATACAAATGTTTGTGAAGACTAAAATGTAAATCATTGAAACTACTAATTTGTTGCTGAAAATTAAATAATATTACAACAAGACTTTTTATTTAGAATTACATAATTTAATGCATCATTCAGTTTGCAGAAGAATATAAATAATCAAGACATAACAAATATAAATAAGTATAAATGCACAAATATTATTGCATAAACATTCTACTTAAATTAATTATTGCATAAACATTACGTAAATTAAATAATAATACAACAAGACTTTCTATCTAACATTACAAATATTATTGCATAATCAAGACATAACAATCAGTCTATCCAAACAGCTCCGTGGCCCCCCCTAACTAAATTTTTTTTCTTTGGACTGCGGCTTGGCCACCGTGGCCATGGCCGAAGAAGACCAAAGGGGGGCCCTATTACCAAAATTTTTTTTTTCAATTTTTGATAGGATGGCCAGGCCACAGGCGACCACGGCAGCGACCGTGGCCGGAGAAGACAAAATGGGGGGGGGTTCCCCCCCCCTGTTACGAAATTTTTTTTTGTGACAGTGGCCTGGCCACCGTGGCCAGGCCACTGCCGGCCACGGCAGCGGTCGTGGCCAGAGAAGACGGCCATGGCAGCGGAAACCCCCCCCCCCCCCCTGTTAAGAAATTTTTTTTTTTTTTGTGACAGTGGCCTGGCCACGGCTAGGCCACTGCCGGCCACGGCAGCGGCCGTGGCCGCCTTGTCCAGCCGCGGCCACGGCCGTGGCCGAACAAGAAAAAAGTGGGGGGGGGGGGTTCCCCCCCCTCCCCTGTTAAGAAATTTTTTTTTTTGTGACAGTGGCCAGGCCACTGCCGGCCACGGCAGCGGCCGTGGCCGCCTTGTCCGGCCGTGGCCGAGCAAGAAAAAAAGGGGGGCGGGGGGTTTCCCCCCCCCTGTTAAGAAATTTTTTTTTGTGACAGTGGCCTGGCCACCGTGGCCGCCTAGTCCGGCCGCGGCCACGGCCGTGGCCGAGCAAGAAAAAAAGGGGGGGGGGGGGGGGGTTTCCCCCCCCCCTTGTTAAGAAATTTTTTTTTTGTGACAGTGGCCTGGCCACCGTGGCCAGGCCACTGCCGGCCACGGCAGCGGCCGTGGCCGGAGAAGACGGCAACGGTCTTGGCCGTGGCCGGAGGGAAATTATTTTTTTTTTTTTTAGAGAGTATGGGGGCTTACCTTGGTCGAGAGAAGACGCCAGAGTTGGAGGAGAACGCCGGGGAGCTGGAGCACCAGAGGGGAGGCGCCGGAGCAGCGAGGTGGGAGCCGGAAATTTTAGAGCACGGCGGCGGCTAGGTCAAGACGGGGAAGAAGAAGAAGAGAAGGCTGGCTTATATATAAGTTATTAGCGACGCAATAATTTGCGTCGCTATATGGTCGCAATATTTTTTTTGAAATTTATTATGTATTAGCGATGCATTAATGCGTCACTAATCATCGTTAATCTGGTTTTATTATAATTTTATGAAAAAATAGCGACTCAAATAATTGCGTCGCTAATGCGTCGCTAACTTGGCGCCAATGTCCGGTGGAAAAAATTATTTTTATTTCTAGGAATTGTCGCTAAGGCATCACAATATTTTTTTAATATTTTTAATTAATTAAATAATAACTTATTACAATAATTGCGATGCACTGCTGAGGCAAGTAGTGCGTCACAATAATTTTTAAATATTTATAAATGATAATATTTATAATTTATGATAATAATTGCGACACAAAATTGCGTCACAATAATTTTTTAATATTTTTAATTAGATATATGTATTTTAAAAACATTGCGATGCAAATATGCATCGCAATATTTTTTTATTTTATTAATTAATACTGATAAAAATTATATTTACTTAAAATAATTGCGACGCATATATTTCGTCGCAATATTTATTTATTTTTTTTTCTAAATGTGTCGCTACGGTATCGCAATAATTTTTTAATATTTATAAATGATAATATTTGTAATTAATGTTAATAATTGCGACGAAAAATTGCATCGCAGTATATTTTATAAACTTTTTAATTACATATTTTTAAAAAAAAACATTGCGATTCAACTTATGCGTCGTAATATTATATTTCTTTTATTTATTAATACTAAAAAAATTTATATTTACTAAAAATAATTGCGACGCATACATTGCGTCGCAATATTTGTTTATTTTTTTCCTAAAATGCATCGCTAAGGCATCGCAAATTTTTTTAAATATTTATTAATGATAATATTTATAATTTATGATAATAATTGCGATGCCTTATTGCGTCGCAATAATTTTTTAATATTTTTAATTAGATATATTTATTTAAAAACCATTGCGACGCAAATTATGCATCAATATTATATTTTTTTATTTATTAATACTGATAAAAATTATATTTACTAAAAATAATTGTGACGCATACATTGCGTCGCAATATTTGTTTAATTTTTCTTCTAAAATGAATCGCAATAAATTTTTTATGTTTTTTTAAACTTTTTCATAACTTTTTTTTTGAGTAATTATAAGTGATCCGATAGTTGCGATCGATCCAAGCCATGATCGATCCCATTCGGCGACGATCCGACGGTTGCGATCGATCCAAGACATGATCCTGATCGGCCATGACCTATCTCGGACCGTTGCAATCCGTCTGAGATCGGCGACGATCCGATGGTTGCGATCGATCCAAGCCATGATCCTGATCGGCCACGACCGATCTCGGACCGTGGCGATTGGTCCGATCGGCAACGATCCGACGTTTGCGATCGATCCAAGCCCTGATCCCGATCGGCCACGACCGATCCCGGACCGTTGCGATCGGTCTAAGATCGCTGGCGATCCGACAGTTGCAATCGATCCAAGCACTGATCCCGATCGTCCACGACCGATCTAGGACCGTGGCGATCGGACCGATCGGCGTCGATCCGATAGTTGCCATCACTCCAAGCCCTGATCCTGATCCACCACGACCAATCTCGGACCACGGCGATCAATCCGATCATCAACGATCTGACGGTTGCGATCAATCGAAGCCATGATCCCGATCGGCCACGACCGATCCCGGACCGTTGCGATCGGTCCGAGATCGCTGACGAACCGACGGTTGCAATCGAACCAAGCCCTGATCCCGATCGGCCATGACTGATCTCGGACCGTGGCGATCGGTCCGATCGGCACGGTTCCGATGGTTACGATCGATCCAAGCCCTGATCCCGATCGTCCATGACCGATCTCGAACCGTGGCGATCGCACCGATCGGCGTCGATCCGACGGTTGCCATCGATCGAAGCCCTGATCGATCCCGGTCAGCAATCAATGATCTCGGACCGTCGCGATCGATCCGATAAGCGACAATCCGATGGTTGCGATCGATCCAAGCCGTGATCCCGATCGGCCACGACCGATCTCGGACCGTGGCGATCGGTCTGATCCACGACGATCCGACGGTTGCGATCGATCCAAGTCGTGATCCCGATCGGCCACGACCTATCTCGAACCCTTGCAATCCGTCCGAGACCGGCGACGATCCGACGGTTGCGATCGATCCAAGCCATGATCCCGATCGGCCACGACTGATCTCGGACCATGGCGATCGGTCCGATTGGCAACGATCCAAAGTTTGCGATCGATCTAAGCCCTGATCCCGATCAGCCATGACCGATCTCGGACCGTTGCGATCGGTCCAAGATCGCTGGCGATCCGATGGTTGCGATCGATCCAAGCACTGATCCCGATCGTCCACGACCGATCTAGGACAGTGGCGATCGGACCGATCGGCGTCGATCCGATGGTTGCCATCGCTCCAAGCCCTGATCTTGATCCGCCACGACCGATCTCGGACCACGGCGATCAATCTGATCGGCGACGATCCGACGATTGCGATCGATCCAAGCCCTGATCCCGATCGGCCACGACTGATCCCGGACCGTTGCGATCAGTCCGAGATCGCTGACAAACTGACGGTTGCGATCGAACAAGCCCTAATCCCGATCGGCCATGACTGATCTCGGACCATGGCGATCGGTCCGATCGGCACGGTTCCGATGGTTGCGATCGATCCAAGCCCTGATCCCGATCGTCCATGACCGATCTCGGACCATGGCGATCGCACCGATCGGCGTCGATCGATGGTTACCATCGATCGAAGCCCTGATCGATCCCGATCAGCGATCAACGATCTCGGACTGTCGCGATCGATCCGATAGGTGACAATCCGATGGTTGCGATCGATCCAAGCCATGATCCCGATCGGCCACGACCGATCTCGGACCGTGGCGATCGGTCCGATCGGCGATGATCCGATGGTTTTGATCGATCCAAGCCCTCATCCCGATCGGCCATGACCGATTCCAGATCGATGCAATCTATCCGAGATCGCTGACGATCCGATGGTTGCGATCGATCCAAGCCCTGATCCCGATCAGCCACGACCAATCTCGAACCATGGCGATCGGTCCGATCGGCGACGATCCGAGGGTTGCGATCGATCCAAGCCCTTATTCTTTTAAAAATATTGCGACGCACTGTGTTGCATCACAATATTTTTTTCCAATTTTTATATTTTATAAAAAAATTAATTTAAATATATTGCGATGCATTATTTGCGTCGCCAAATAAAAAATTAATTTTTTTTTATTTTCTGGTTAATTGAGTCGCTAATGCATCGCTAAGGTCGTCGCAATTTTTTGTTGTCACAGAGGCGTCGCAAAGTGGTCGCAATTTAGCGACGCATAATTGCGTCACTAATTTTGCATCGCTATTTCAGTATTTTCTTGTAGTGAATATGCTACCTCAATACCAAGAAAGTACTTCAGTTTTCCTAGTTCCTTTATCTCAAATTCCTTCACTAGCTGCCGCTTTAATTCCTGCTTCTCCATCTCATCATTCCCAGTTACTATGATGTTGTCCACATATACTAGAAGATCAGTAACCCCCCCTGTAACTGACTGCTTAATAAAGAGTGTATGGTCCCCTTGACTTTGTTTATATCCAGATTCCTTCATCACTTTTGCAAATCTTCCAAACCATGCTTTAGGTGATTGTTTTAATCCATAATGTGCTTTTCTCAACCTGCACACCTTGCTACCTGAGTTCCCTTCAAATCATGGTGGGATGTTCATGTAGATTTCTTCATCTAGGTCACCATGGAGAAATGCATTCTTAACATCATATTGCAGCAATTGCCAATTGAAGTGTGCAGCCAAAGATAATAGGATTCTCACATTATTCATTTTTGTAACTGGAGCAAAGGACTCTTGATAATCTACACCGTAGGTTTGAGTGTACCCTTTAGCTACCAATCTTGCTTTATATCTCTCAAGGGATCCATCAGCTCTGTATTTCAATATGAAAATCCACTTACAGCCAACAATTTTTTTCTTCTGGTTTGTCAACGATCTCCCATGTTCTATTCTTTTCTAATGCACTCATCTCCTCTCTCATGGCAGTCCTCCATTCCCTTTTTGTCAATGCCTCAGTAACAGTGTTAGGAATAGCAATGGTGTTTAGGCTCATAATAAATTTTTGGTGAGTTGGGGACAGACGTTTAAGGAAGACATAGTAAGATAATAGATAGAGTGGTCATTTGATGCATTCTCTTGTACCTTTTCTAACAGCAATGGGTATGTCTAAGTCTTCAATGGGGTCAGTAGGTGTCTCAATAGGCTGTAAAGACATGTCGGATTTTATGGGTATGTCTAAGTCTTCAATGGGGTCAGTAGATGTCTCAATAGGTTGTAAAGACATGTCAGATCTTACCTTGATTTTATTTCTAGAGTTTGGATCAGATTCTTGGACTTGTGTCAATTCAGGAACAACCTTTCTCCTTGAATACACTTGAGAGAATCTTGTAGGGTTGTGACTGGCATTGATTAGGTCAGGAGAGACAGAAGATGACACAGATTAAGTAGACTTATTTCCAACTATGCTAGTTGGAAGATCAAGGGTTTGAAGTGGTTCAGAAATCTCAGAAGTCCTATCTTCTAACATGGAAATCTCCTCCTGAAAAGAGGACTTGGAGAAAAAAGGTGTATTTTTCACAAATGTGACATCAACAGAAATATAGGTTTTTTTGGATGAAGGGTTATAACACTTGTATCCTTTTTGAGTGAATGAGTAACCAAGAAAGACACATTTGATGGCACGGGGATCTAGTTTATTTCTATGCTGGCTATGAACATGAACAAAGGCAGTGCTGTCAAATACCTTAGGTATAAGGCCATTTGAGGTTCAGAAGTGAGGGCAGAAGCTATTGAGGGTCTCTATAGGACTCTTATTATTTAGCACACGGGAGGAAAGTCTGTTTATCATGTATGTGGCAGTGAGAGCAGCCTCACCCCAATAAGACTTGGGTACATTTCCTTGAAAGAGTAAGGCTCGAATGGTGTTGAGCAAATGTCCATTTTTCCTTTCAGCTACCCCATTTTGCTGGGGCGTGTTGACACATGATGATTCATGGATAATACCTTGGGATTGGAAATAAGGTGATAGAACTTGATTAAAGTAATCTCTAGCATTATCTGTCCTAAAGCTTTTTATGGTAACTCCAAATTGGTTTTGAACCATTGAATGGAACGTTGGAATAACAAAGCTAACATCAGATTTGTGTTTGAGGAGGAATAGCCATGTAACTCGAGTGCAATCATCAATGAAGGATACAAACCACCGAGCCCCAGAAATATTAGGTATGCTAGAAGGACCCCATATGTTACTATGGATCAAATGAAAAGGATAAGAACTTGTTTATTGCTAATAGAAAAAGATACACGAGTATGTTTTGATAACTCACAAATATCACAATAAAACTCAGAAATATCTAATCCTTGGAATAGTTGAGGAAACATAACTTGTAAAATCCTAAAAGATGGATGACCTAGGCGTAAATGATACAGCCAAATGACATCTTTATTGGAATAACTGAGAAAGGACAATGATAAATCATTCTTAACCGTTTGAGATGATTCAAGGAGATAAAGACCGCTACTTTGCTTAGCAAGTCCAATCCTCTTCCCCGATCCCTGATCCTGAAAAACACAATAAGAAGAGGAACAGCACAACATTTAAGGTCATAGGTGATCTTATAAATGAAGATGAGGCTGGCTGATAGTTTTGGTACATGGAGGACATTTTTAAGGATAAGGGTGGGTGTGATATATATCCCCGAACCCTGCAACAGTGGTTAAAGAGCCATTAGCCACTACAATTTTTTTGTTATCTGGGCATGGGATATAGGTGTGAAAATGCTGAGGTGTAGGGGTCATATGGTCTGTGGCACCGGAGTCTATTATCCAAGAGTTTGTATATGTGTTTTCGGTTTCTGTTGCTTAGGCATTCATACAAAAAGAAAAAGAAGGTTTACCTGAAAGAGTCAAAGAGCAAGCTCCAGAAGGCTTCTCAAGAGATCCTAACAAACTCCTTAACTTTCCAATTCTTCATTATTGGCTACAGTTTTGACCTTGATCTCATAAACTTGTGCATCATTGTGGTCTTTGAATATGTGCGACGAACAAAGTTCCAAATCTCCTTTGTAGTTATCAAAAACATGCATGTGTCGCTAATCATGAGTTCCATGGAATCCCATAGCCACGACATTATTATGGAGTCCTCCTCATCCCATGTTTCAAACTTTGGATCATCCTTTGTTGGCCCGTTTCCGAGAAGATGACTGAGCCTCCCCTTGTCTTTGAGGTATGTTCGGACAAATTGAGACCACTTGAGATAATTCTTCCCACTGAGCCTACAGAATGTCCGAATATTCTGTAAATCTTTAATTTTCTAAACAGAATTGGATTCTTCAGATAGGTTACGGATGCTAGAGGTTTCAGAGGTTGACATGGTCGATGGAAGAAATCTTGCAGCAATGAAGGCTGCTGTGATAGGTAGAGAAATAGGCTCAAGGGAGCTGCAGCAATGAAGGCTGCGTGCAAAGGGATGAATGCGGAAAACCCTAGAGCTTTGATACCATGTACAAGGTTGAAATTTTTTATTCATTCCCCTTCAGTGTACAATCCTAAGAAATATATAGGAGATTACAAGATAAGAATATGAAACTTAATCATTCTAAATATGAAATCTATCTAATCAAATCCCTTAATTTTAGAGAATGATTACAAGATAATAATAGGAAACTTAATCATTCTAAATCTGAAATCTATCTAATCAAATCCCTTAATTTTAGGGAATTTAAATTCAAACAGATTCTCCTAATCTATAGGGATATTTAACTAATTTTATTTACAGCTTATTTACACTTCAACACCTAGCATGACTCGACATGCTTGCTTTTTTGGTGGAACCACAGCTTTGCCGCTCCCTTCCTGAGCAAATGACCATTTTCAAGCCTTAGATTGCTTTTCTTTTAAATCTAGTATTATTTAAGTTGTCCTGCATTTTTTTCTGTTTTGCAGCAACTGCTAGTCTACCTGCCACATATTTGGTAGCAATCATGAAGGATCCTTGGAAAAATTATTGGGTAGTCTATTGTTTGAGTTGGCTCAGTATATGTGTTGGATGATTTTTCTAAATTTGCTTAGATGAGATTCATAAAAATGAAGTGACCTAATGTCTAACTTATCATTTTGCAACTATGGTTGCATGTGTTTTAACCTGTGATTCAAATGCTTAAATCTGGGTTCCAGGTTGTTGAGACGCAATGCTTCCAACTTTTTGATGGATGACATATATAGAAACCCTGGTCCTCTTTAGTTTAATGGAGCTGGTGCTGATTCTAAGTCCATTTCATTGTGTGTTGAAGATCAAGATTACATGGGCCAGATTAAATTGCTTCAGGAGTATCTGGAGAAGGTTCTTATATTTCGTCGTTCTATGATATGACAATGATCTTCTTGTTCTCCCATTTTAAACTGTACCTTCTGGATACAGTATACTTTGGTTTTTATGTTGATTATTATAAATTAATATCTGGTTTGTATCTTAACTGAAGATTTAGTCATCCATTCTAGAATATTTTTTAAAAAGATATTTTTTCGACGTAGGTGTGGGAACCATTCCTGGAGGACATGACACCTACTCCAGAACTTTTTCAAGTCTTGCCTCCTGATTATGGTCCCCAACTGACCTACTTACCTACTCTCCCCTCACCCTCCCACCTTTCCTTTCCTCCTCTTTTAGAGCCTCTGTTATTTTCTGAACTATTCACGATTATTAGCCCCCAACTCTGACAACACTATTTCTTGTAAGGCCTCTATTATTTATGAACTATTAATGATTATTGGCCTCCAACAGTGGCAACATTATATCATTTATAGTTGTCATTTTTTAAAATATATGCAATGTCCCTTTCCTATGTTGCCGCCACCAAATATGTCGCACCAATAGTAAATTTGGGCTCAAATTTATCTAGAAAACTGCTTTCCTTCTATTGCACCCAATTCTGCTTCCCTGGTTAAGCAAGAGGCCATTCAGATGGTCCACCAGTAAACTATAATTCTTGTTAGTGGATTTCCCCTCTGTGAGTTGAATCATAATGCATGATTGCTGACATGCTGCTTATCTCCTGGTCCCATTCAATGCCCTACAAACATGGTCTGTAGCTGCCCTTAACTAAAATGGCAGTGCAAATCCATGTTCATGTGTTATATTTTTAGCTTATGAGTTACTGCCTTAGCCCTTTCTATTAATATGGATCTAACTCTTGCACTCCTATATTTTGTTTTTCCAGGTGAAAAGCATTGTGAAACCTGGGTGTTCACAGGATGTTCTTAAGGCGGCTTTGAGTGCTATGACTTCTGTGACAAATGTGTTGTCCGTGATGGCTTCTCCCTCATTCAGCGGCCAGCCGTCTTTTTGAGTTTTCACAACCAACCATCTTCAATAGTAGTCTTTTAGCAATGTCTGTTTTTCCTTTTCCTTCTATCTGTCTTTTCCCATTTGTCGGTTGTTTGATAGGGAGGTGCTAACTTTTACACAATTAACTTTTCTATAAATGTGTTCATTTTACATTGGCATCCATTTTTCATGTTTGCAAGTGGCCAACATGAGTCAAAGTACAATTGGTGTACTTTGAAGTTGAGTGATAATTAAAATATTCTGTTTTATGGTAAAATGCTTGCCTACATCAAACAATGATGAACTTGGCTATATTTCTGAACTGTTAAAGACTTCTATGTGGAATATGTTCATAGACAGAAACAAAACAACAGTATATAGAGGAGAGGGGAGTACTGTAATTGCAAAGCTTTGATGTTGTTCAATGGCTGCATGCTTGAGAACCTTGGTATCCAGTTTTAGTGGCAGTATCTGGTAGGTTGGGTATTATTTGGAGAGAGGCTGCTTGAAAGCCCTTGGCAAGGAGAAAAATTGGGAGAACTGATGCTTTTCGAGTGATTTGGTTCTTGCCATGCTTGATTCTTTCTACTTTACTGGAAATCTTAGTAAGGGGACTTGTAACTTTAGAACTGTACGTGCTCCAGTGTTGCATGAGCAAAAGGGTTGAAAGAGTTGAGTTTGAAATTGAACTTTGTCATGGAAGCTTGATGCCATCAATTGCTGTCAAGGGGATTCTTTTTCTGGGGGCTCTTTGAATATTGGACTAGCTTGTTTGTATGTGCTAGAAGTATGAAGAAGGATGGAGGTTTGAGTTGTGGCAAAAAAAAAAAATTTTTTTTTTAAGCAGGTGAACTCAACAAGCTTAAAGATGAAGTTGCCATGAACTATGCCAATTCGTAGTCTCTCAAAACCATCATCATTGTTACAGGAATAGACAGTGGTTTTCGCCATCACTCTCTACTTTAATTAGATAATCAAATAGCAATGGAAGTGAAAAATATACTAGCTGTTATTATTGGGAATAGTTGATGACGAAATGAAATAATAGCAATTTTCATAATTAAGTATCATTTTCAAACTTGGGCAATACTTTGAATTTTAAAAAAAATGGCGTAACTTGAACTTTAAAGAAAAAAAATCTATCATCATGTTGCATCTAATAGTATGTATAAAAAGTGAACAGTCAGATGAAAGGTTGGTTGAGTCCATATCGCTATCTATGATATCTAGAGATAACAAAGGTAAATGTCTTTTTGTGACATTTTTTTAATGATTTTTGGAACTTTTAGATATATGAAAAGTTAGACTAAATATTAAGTCAAATATCCAAATCAATGGACAAGGTTTACACCATAAGATAAGCCTATAAAATAAAAATCATATATTTTGCCGGTTTTTAATTTAAGCATTAAATAGAAGACAAAAAAAAAACAATATGAAGATATTTAAATTATCCCTTCTCCTCCCAGTTCTTTATTTTCGATATAAAATATATAACTTGCAATTCATCAAACTCCTAGGCACACTCTACTGGAAAAAAAAATTAAAAATTAAAAATTAAAAAAATCATCACACAGTATTGAATGGTAGCGTATGCATTGAAGAATCATCCTCACCATGGACACTTCTCATGGTAGAGCATTCAGCTCTCTTCAATGGATGCTCTCCCTCTTTATTCATTTTGACCCATGGGTGCTTGTGAAATCTTTCATTATAGGCCTCTCTTTTCTCATCAATCTGAGGCAACTCTTAACAAGCTCCACAACTGCAACAAGGGAGATCCATCGTTGTCACGCCCCAGACCCAAAAATTTTGAGCTAGGGTGACAACCCGCCGCGTGCCGGGCACGCAAGGCGTCCCGAAACATGACACTAAATTCAAGAAAAGCAACAACCTATATATCATTCAAGTCCATGTCTTTAATACAATCCATAACTAAAGATTTGGGCTACAAGCCCTACACATAAGCATTACTGGTTTTACATCAACATATGAATCCACTTTATTTTAAATAGAAGCTCCAACGAACCTATGGTTCCTTACACCACAATAATATAGTCTGGGCATCAAGCCCTACACATAAATACACTGGTATAGCAATAAAACAAAATCTATATTTTATTTGAATTGAGATCCATCACTCCAACATGTTATTCTCAAATCTCATGGTCCTGTAGCAAAAACATTATAATGCTTTTATGAGATTACACTCAGTAAGTAAACCATGTTATGCAGTCCAATCATAGCATAGCAATCAATAAGCATATAAATGATCTGCATGCATAAACATTTTACCAATACTCAAACATACAATGTAAGTAAACCCATCATTGTTATATTATATCATATGTGTCCCAAGGCCCTGCAATGCCCCATAACAAAGGAGAGCCGTGGTGGCACATATAAATATAATTCAAATCATTTGCACTCATCATTGTTGCACTCATCATTGTTGTATTACATCATAGCAAATTATCAGTGCATATAAAGCATTCCAATTGTTATATTATATCATATGTGTCCCACGGTCCTGCAATGCCCCATAACAAAGGAGAGCCGTGGTGGCACATATAAATATAATTCAAATCATTTGCACTCATCATTGTTGTATTATATCATAGCAAATTATCAGTGCATATAAAGCATTCCAATTGTTATATTATATCATATGTGTCCCACGGCCCTGCAATGCCCCATAACAAAGGAGAGCCGCGGCGGCACATATAAATATAATTCATTCTTTTGCATTCACAATCACTCCATTATGCAATGTAAGTATTATATCATGCATGTCCCACGGCCCTGCAATGCCTCATCTGAGCACATCCTCTAGATGTGTATGGCCATAGCAAAGGAGAACCGCGGCGGCACTTATGAATATAATACCAATCATTTGCATCCATAATTGCTCAATTATACTTTATAAGTAAACCCACTGTTTATACTCTCAATGGTAACTGTAAATGTGACCCACGGCCCTGCAATATCTCAATAATGTACCAACAGGCATCCCCCCTACTGAAGTAGAGTCGAAATGCCATAATGTACCAACCGGTATCCCCCCTACTGAAGTAGGGTCGAAATACCATAATGTATCAACCGGTATCCCCCCTACTGAAGTAGGGTCGAAATACCATAATGTATCAACCGGTATCCCCCCTACTGAAGTAGGGTCGAAATACCATAATGTACCAACCGGTATCCCCCCTACTGAAGTAGGGTCGAAATACCATAATGTATCAACCGGTATCCCCCCTACTGAAGTAGGGTCGAAATACCATAATGTACCAACCGGTATCCCCCTACTGAAGTAGGATCGAAATACCATAATGTCAACCAGTATCCCCCCTACTGAAGTAGGGTCGAAATACCATAATGTACCAACCAGTATCCCCCCTACTGAAGCAGGGTCGAAATACTAGGATATGACATGATAAAGGAGAGCCGTGGCGACACATAACAGTACCTCACATCACATCAATACATCAATACATCAATCATGTAGTAAAACAGTGGATTATACTTACTGAACAATTGCATGTAATATATCACATCAATGTCATACTAACTGCATTTCTTATGCATAGCAACTGCATCTCTCATGCATAGCAACTGCATCTCTCATGCATAGCAACTGCATCTCTCATGCATAGCAACAACATGCATCTCACATGCATAGTACAGCATCTCACATGCATAGTAACACATCTCACATGCATAGTAACAGCATCTCACATGCATAGTAAACATCTCACATGCATAGCATCCACATGAAATCATAGTACATAAACAGCCATGTATTCATAATATTCATCTACTTACAGATTTAGCCAATAACAATTCTTCATATCACAATTCACAATTTAACTACGCATATCCTGAAACAAATCATTTAAATAAACTGATAACTGGCTTACTTACCTTCGCACGCAATCCAACAAGTATAAATAAGCTAGTCAGATGTCTGAGCACCTACAGGATCATTTACACAATTAATTGATTAGCAAGAAATATTAAAATGACCCTTAGAATTTCTACCCTGACCAATCCACGGGCTCAACTTCGGACTCGAATATCTCTCACCATACTCACTCAAATGGGGAAGTAAAATCATTCCCAGAAACTAGAATTCACCCAAATTCTAGCCATATAAAAATTATGCTAATCCCGGCCCGTTACAGGGCCCAAAAACCAGCCCAAACTTCCTATGCTGCATGGCCCAAAAGGCCTGAACCGGCCGGCCCAGCCGGCCCGGTTCATCACAGCCTTATCCCCCCTCCCGATCCCCTGTTTCACCGAACAGGGGACGGGGACATGGCCGGCGGCCGGGGCCACCACCGGCCAAATTGAGGGCGGCCCGGCCGCCGCCGGGCCAGAGCCGGCCGGCCGCCAAATTACCTCTCTCCCCTCAATTTCTCTCACTCCCTCAACTCCTCGCGCGGCACGGAATCGTGCCGGCGGCACGGCCGGCCCCTTGGCCGGCCGGACCTCCATCGGACGCACGCCCGGCGCCGGTGGAGGCGACAGGCCAAGCCTCG
>UESW01003895.1:1493051-1621431 GCA_900491605.1 Calamus simplicifolius
TTCTTCTGCTTATATATGATTGACTCTCTTGTTTATGGCATGATAGATTAGGACATGTAATTTTAATTCATTACGAAAATTAATGAAATTAGAATTATTACCTAATCATGAAATCGATCCACATTACAAGTGTGAAGTGTGTGTTGAAGCTAAGTTAGCAAAAACACCATTTCCATCAGTTGAAAGAAATACTGAACCTCTTGACTTAATTCACAGTGATCTATGTGACTTAAAGTCAATTCAAACTAGAGGAGGTAAAAAGTATTTTATAACATTTATAGATGATTCAACAAGATACTGCTATGTGTATCTACTAAAGTCTAAAGATGAGGCTTTAGAAATGTTTAAATGTTATAAGAATGAAGTTGAAAATCAACTTGGCAAAAAGATTAAGGCCATAAGGAGTGATAGAGGTGGTGAATATGATGCACCTTTTGACGAATTTTGTCAGGAGCATGGCATTATTCATCAAACTACTGCTCCTTATTCACCTCAATCTAATGGAATTGCGGAACGTAAAAACCGCACATTAAAAGAAATGATGAATGCTATGTTAATAAATTCTGGTACACCACAGAATTTATGGGGAGAAGCAATTCTCTCAGCAAATCATATTCTTAATAAGATACCTCTTAAGAAGAAGGAAGTTACTCCATATGAGTTATGGAAAGGAAAGAAGCCTTCTTACAATTACTTAAGAGTGTGGGGTGTCTAGCTAAAGTAGCTATTCCGGACCCCAAAAAGGTCAAGATAGGACCTAAAACTGTTGATTGTATATTTATCGGATATGCACATAATAGTAGTGCATATCGCTTTCTTGTGTATAAATCAGATATAACTGATATACAGAAAAATACAATCATGGAATCAAGGAATGCAACATTCTTTGAAAATATATTTCCAAGTAAAAGGAAATTAGAAATAAGTTCAAATAAAAGAACTTATGATGATAATACTGCTAGTAGTAGTCATCAGGAAGAATATCCTGAAGATGAACCCAGACGCAGTAAGAGACCAAAAGTTGCTAAGTCTTTGGTCCTGATTATGTAACTTATATGTTACAAGATGAACCTCAGACATTCAAAGAGGCAATGTCTAATCCAGAAGCACCCTTTTGGAAAGAAGCTGTCAATAATGAAATTGAGTCCATCATGCATAATCATACCTGGGAGTTGGTAGACCTACCATCTGGTATGAAACCTTTAGGGTGCAAGTGGATATTTAAGAAAAAGCTAAAAGCTGATGGATCAATTGACAAGTATAAAGCCAGATTAGTGGCTAAGGGCTTCAAACAAAAAGAAGGTATAGACTTCTTTGATACCTATTCACCAGTAAGTAGAATAACATCTATAAGAATGTTAATCGCTTTTGCAGCCATTAACAATCTTGAAATTCATCAAATGGATGTTAAAACTGCTTTTCTGAATGGTGAATTAGATGAAAAATATACATGGAACAACCTGAGGGATTTATTGTTCCAGGACAAGAAAAGAAGGTGTGTAGACTTGTTAAATCCTTATATGGATTAAAGCAAGCACCTAAGCAATGGCATATAAAATTTGATAATGTAATGTTATCAAATGGATTCAAAATAAATGAATGTGACAAATGCATATATGCCAAATCCCTATCTGAAGGGTATGTGATAATCTGCTTATATGTAGATGACCTGTTAATCATTGGTAGTAATACTGAAATGATTAAACAGACTAAGAAAATGTTGATCAAACATTTTGATATGAAAAATATGGGTGTTGCAGATGTTATACTAGGAATTCGAATCACTAGAACATCTGAGGAAATAATATTATCTCAATCTCATTATATTGAGAAAATATTAAATAAGTATAAAAAGTATGATACTAGCCCGGTGAAAACACCTGTAGATGTTAATCTACATTTGGCTAAGTATACTGGAGAACCCATATCTCAATTGGAATACTCACGTATAATTGGCAGTTTAATGTATGTCATGAATTGTACTCGTCCTGACATAGCATATGCTGTCAATAAGTTGAGTAGATTTACAAGTAATCCAGGTCCAAATCATTGGACAGCTCTAATAAGGGTATTAAGATATCTGCGATATACCCTAAGTTATGGATTACATTATTCAAGATATCCAGCTGTATTAGAAGGATACAGTGATGCAAATTGGATATCTAACACAGAAGATACAAAATCCACAAGTGGATATGTATTCACCTTAGGAGGAGGTGCTGTGTCATGGAAATCTTCTAAACAAACTTGTATAGCTCGATCCACTATGGAATCTGAGTTTATTGCCTTAGAAAAGGCAGCTGAAGAAGCAGAATGGCTTCGAAACCTTTTAGAAGATATTCCATGTTGGCCAAAGCCTGTGTCTGCAATATGCATACATTGTGATAGTCAATCGGCAATATGCAAAGCACAGAATAAGATGTATAATGGTAAGTCTAGACATATACGTCGTAGACATAATACCATTAAGCAGTTACTTGAAATTGGTGTAATTTCTATTGACTATGTTCAGTCAAAGAAAAACCTAGCGGATCCATTAACAAAGGGGTTACCAAG
Source organism: Calamus simplicifolius (assembly GCA_900491605.1). NCBI lineage: Eukaryota > Viridiplantae > Streptophyta > Magnoliopsida > Arecales > Arecaceae > Calamus > Calamus simplicifolius. The sequence continues at coordinate 1,495,608 of UESW01003895.1, forward strand.
AGATCAAGTAAACTGTTTATCGAGGGGAATGGGTTTAAAACCTATAACTAAAAAATCTTCATAGTGGATACCCAACCTAGCTGACTGGAGATCCCAAGATCTAGGTTCAAAAGGGACAACTAAATTATGAAGAGACTTGATAGCACTAAGGATGTACAATCCTACTCATTCCTATGATAATTGGTGCTACCTGCTAAAGGTACTAGGATAAGCATTGCTTTTAATGATTCTTATGACATGAACATCATGTGGGGTATAGCAGGATACTCTTAATAAGAATCACCTATGTGAGTGTGAACTGGGCCAATTCTATGAGAATTTTAAGGTTTAATTCTCTGAAGCACTCATGAGACCAGGAGTTGTTCGGGGCCAAAATGAACACAACCATGAGAACCAAAAGAATGCTCGGGAAGAAGTTGCGTGATTGTTATTGTCTTAGTTTACACAAAACGCTGAAAGGTTCAAGACATCGTGTTCACCTTTTAGCAAGTAAACTCGATAACAACTCACTAAGGAAGGTTCAAAGCCACAAGCTACCTATCCCGATACAACTTCATCCCATTATACTCTCTTTAGTGTGTCTGCATATTCATTTGCATTAAAATCCTTTTATGTGGGGGTTTGCCTTTGCTGATCTCTGATGATCTTTGATCTAAGTCCAATTTCCATTCATGTGGGGGATTGTTGGGTAATGGGCCAAAATAGACCCTAAATACCCTAATGGGCCTTGAAAGCCCATTACCGCCTTATGTGTGTGAATGAGAAATTGCGGGGACATTTAGTCCCATATCGAAAAAATCAAGAAAGGAAGGTTCACTTATATGGAAACCACTTCCTTGAAGCTTAAGTTCCTTAGGCTCACCACAAGTGGAGAGCTTGAGGGTGCGCACGCGCACGCGCGTGTGCGAAGGGCGCAATGGGCGCTTTGTAGGCGCACTTTGCACTTCGCACGTGCGCATCGTCGCGAGGAGCTTGAGGGGCTTTAAATTTTTTAGATCAAGATGATCCGACGGTAGAGATTGATCGGATCAAGATAAGGGGCTGAGATCAATTGATCGTTGATCGATCGGATGAAGGGTCGAGATGCGGTGATCAAATCACAATCTTGATCACGATCCAACGGCTGACATCCGTCAGTTGACTAGTCAACAGGACGGTTGGTTGACCAGTCAACATGACGGTTATGATAAGGTGTCCGTTCGATCGTACGGTTGTGATAGCATCCGCCTATCTGATAACATGATCATCAGATCACGATGATGAAAAGGCTTATCAGGATAAGGATAGACTTATCTGATCGGCTGATCTTCAGATCACAGCCATGAAAAGGCTTATCCGATCGCCTGATCTGAAGATCACGATGTCTAAAGGGCATATCAAGGGTGATAAGCCCTTAACCCTCACATCCTTTGATAATAGAATTTAAATTTAATTAAATTCGTAGGGTTGCTTCCAAGGGGCACCTAAAAACATATAAATAGGACCCTAGACCCTCTCATTTCAATTCAAAAGCCATTCCGAATTGAGTTCAATTTGAATCAATTCTAGTCTTCTTCTCTCTTAGGCATTTGCATACTTTCCTAAGGATAGTATAGCAATAGTGCATTGAAAAGAGAGTAGCATTCTTGGTTCGAAAGTTTTGGTGAATTGTAGTGCTGCTTTCATCAAAAGGAGACTGTTGTATCCTGGGAGACAATCGTCATACTGACCGTAAGCACCATTGCGGGACGAAATTGTCTTAAGGACATAGAGTGAAACTCTAGCCTCAGTCTGATTCATTAGGTAGCCACCATCTGCCGACATACCCAACAACATCAATTGCATAAATATGTCGCTACTTACCATTTACCATGAGATGAGCTTCACTGTTCTGTCATACAAATAGTGGGATTCGATTTCAAATTAGTGGCTAACTGTTAACCAACCTATCTCAAGGTTTTTTTAAAAAAAACTTTTCAATGATTAATACTTACGGTCATGTCCATATTTGGTGCTAGACAAGCATCTGCTGAACAATTTCTCACCCCTATATCATTGCATTCAAATGAAGTTGTCACTGTCATTAAGATTTGAGTCCCTACCCAATACTTCTCAATAATTTCTCATTAGTACTCCTACATCATCCTTAGAACGTTTCTGTTTCCTCATGATATCTACAGATCTGAGGTTGAATAAATTATTGATGAGATCCTTCAAGATAAGCTTACTTTGAATTTATCAACACGTCTAGAAAGTAGGACTAGTTAACTTTATCTTCTTAGAGTACAAAGAAATTTATCATTGATGCAGATAATTGCAAAAAGCTGCATCAGCCAACAGAATAATAATAAAAGAATTATACCTTTTTCATATCAAGTTTTGTTGGTTCCATTTTGGGATTGAAATCTGGCAATTGTTTGGCCTTAAAGCAAAGGCTCTGGCGTAATTTTCTTAATTCAGTTTCAGCCTTTTCCTGCATAGATGAGATAAACATAATGACTGCATGAGATGGAAAAATATTGTCACAAACTTCAGAAGATGGTACAAGTATAGGAGAATTGTACCTTTCTCATTTCAACTTTTAGTGGTTCAATATGGCGATAGAAATCTGGCAATGGCCTGGCCTTGAAGCAAAGACCTTGTCGTAATTTTTTTAATTCACTTTCAGTTTTTTCCTACACATGCAAGGTAATCATAAGTTTTAATGTAACTAATGGGAGAGACTGACAAACTAAAAGAAGAGGCGGTACCATAACAGTTTTAGTTCAAACATCATAAGGCATTACATGTGGAAGCCAATCATGTCGATATCAAATAAAAACTTCAGTAGTTAACTAGAAAAGACCTTAGATGTTTCTTGAAGTTGCAGTTTCTTTGCTCCCTTTTTGTCAAATTTGTCTTCCAAATTATGAAAAAGCTGACAAAATTATGGATAGAGGAATCAAAAGCATAGAAAAATATTGGAGTTCAGCCATATAAAAATGAAACACTCAACCAAAATATCATCAATTTAGGTTAGGTGTACAATTAAGCAATCCAGATGAACCATGACAGGCTTCTATGGCTGAGTGGGACATTGGAACTTCTAAGTAGGGCTTACCTCCTTCCGTTTTTCTGTCCTTTGATGAGTTTTGAGACACAAAGAAGATGCAACTGGACTACATTGTCTCTGTCCATTAATACTTGAAGTTTTGGAATAACTGTAACATGGATAGTCATTCATTAGGCTTCATTTTCTTTTTTTTAATCTATCAGAGATATTATCACTAATAAGAAGATCAAACAATGTTTGGTAGAGGCACCACTAACTCGACAGAGAGTGTTATTTTCTTCTTAAAAGATGACTGTTCTGGTGGCGTTTTGGTCCTGAAATCACCAATCAAGCATATAAATATGATGCAAAAACATGTTAATTAGTACTTCAGAATGGCATACAAGTTGAATCTTTCAATACCTGCAAGAAAAAAAATTTTGCAGTCAAATTATTAGAAATTCTTAATATAGAGTATTTACACCAGCATTTCTCCTAATTGCTCATGACTAGGAAAGCAAATGTGGACAGAGTAAATGTTGTGCTTTTGCGCAACAAATCTTAACACAAATAGTACCTTCCATGTTCTGATTGAGGAGTTTGGGAGATTGATTTTGTCACTCCGTTTGAAGATGCCTGCAATGCTCAACTAAAAGCCTGGATTAGCACACAAATTAGACCTCTTACATTGCGTTTAAAATTCATCTAGCAGGCAGAGGTGCACCTTTGTGGGTGTTCTAAAATGATGTGAGCATTCCTGAGATGCCTTTGGTACAACACTAGCAACTTTGGAGTTCCCACCCTTCTCAAGAATTTTTGAAGTAGTATTTGCTCCACTTTGATATTGGTTTAGATTGTTGGACATGTGCAGTGATTTTGGAATTGGTTTCTTCTTCTCGTTTGAGCCCATGCCACACCTCCTCATAATACTTGGAGTGGAATTGTTCTCTCTCATGCAATGAAAAGATGATTTTGATCTTATTGGGGAAAATGGAGGCTTGGATGCAGGGGAAGGAGGGGCCCTGGATGATCTACGAACTGTTGATTTTGAAACCGGACCTTTTGATTTCTTTTCAGCTGAATCTACACTACCCTCATTACTGACAAAACTTTCCTGGAAGAATCAAACGGTCATAATAGATTCAAAAACCAAAAATTTCAAATGCATTTTTTTTCAATATTAAACAAAAAGACAGCACCTTCAATGGTTGCTTCTCAGAAGTGCTGGTTCTATCAAGCTCGTTGTCCGAAACTTTATTCTGGTTTTCAACACCTTCAACGATATCTAATGATTCAATTTGTGAGAAGGATTCTTTAAGAATCTCATCTTCTGACACCTGACCAGCTTCTTCCACCTGTCCCCCTGAGTTAGAATCGTTCACATCGACAGCCACTGTCACAACATCTTTAGTTTCAACTTCGGGATCAAAAGAGTCGATGTGATTTTCATTGTTGCTGAAACTTTCATGGTCCTCTATTTCAGAAGCAATAGTTGTGATGGAATTCTTATGCTCAAGAACAGAGGTTGATTTCCGAGCAGCAGCCATATTCCTGTAATGAGCTTCGAAGTAAGCTTTCTTCTGAGCGACCGAGCCTGGTTTCGAGTACCTCTCAACCTCTTCCAAGTATCTATTATGAGAGAAGGATGACCATTTTCCCCAATCCAACGACTCTGACAAGAACCTTCCAAAAGTGATCGATTCCCCGAGTGCTGAAACTGAGTTCACCTATGGCAGCAGAATTTCCTCATGCTATGTTCTTGTCTCAGAAATTGGTCACGACTTAATAATGAACAAGTTGGAAACTTATACTAAGAACCAGTGATCATGCATTTCAGTGCATTAAATCTCAAACAGAAGAATGAGGAGACCAAAAGGAATGATTGGTGAGAGTGAAGGGTTACCTCTCTGTGTTTATTGGAGGCTTCATGAGAATAGCCCTGCAAGAGACAAGAAGAGTCTCCCATTCCCTTTCAAAAGAGACGAGACCAAAATGCTTCAGATCTCAAAACTTCGCCCCTCTCCTCTGAATGGCTCCGAGAGATTAGAGGAGTGTAGAGATAAAGAGGAGATTGGAGACTTTATGAAAAGCATCTTTTTTTTTTTTGTGGCTTCCGTTGGAGTACTTGACCTTGGGCGTGGCAGTGCCCCTTTTCCCTTTGAAATTTTGAATTTTTTTGAAGTATTTATTTAGTGCGGGCTTCGTGGTCTCAAACGTTCGAATCGGCTCCCAGCGTCTATTTTTGGGTACCGCAGCGCTCCGTTGGTCCCTTACTTTTGACTCCGTGGATTTTATCAGCCAAAAAAAGCAGAGAATTTAATAGTGAATTCGGTACTCTTTTCTGATCTCTGAGAAAAGCCAGGCTTTATTTCCTTTTTCGAGCTTAGCAAATGAAAGAGAATTTAAATTTGAAATGGAAACGCCCGATTTTATAATGGTTGTATAGGTGGTGTTGGGAAAGTAGTCTTTTAAAGAGACATTTAATGACCGCTCATGCGGTAGCTCAGCGATTAAGGTTCCTTCACATATTCACGGTGTTTTAAGTTCAAGAAATGAGGTGCCTGAAACATTGATGCTGGATGGGTTAAAATTTCTTCTAGTCTCCCTATTCTCTCAGGTTAATCGTGCATGAAATATATCCTAACAAAAAATGGGCTAAGATTTCTTCTGGTCTCCATGTTCTAACTATCTCAAGTTGATCTACTCGTCTTTGAATGCCGTGCATGAAACATATCCTGACGGATCCTGATGGGGAACGAAGCCTCATGGGACCTAGAACAGAGCTCATGGGACCTAGCTACGGATCGGCAAAGCCCTCCTTCCCCTCTTTGTAAAAAAAAAATACATTTAATGTTTCCAATGCAATCAGTGCTTTAAAAAAAACAGTAAAAGAGAGAAAAAAAAAGTTTTACCGGGCTTTATTTCCTTTTTAAGCTTACCAAATGAAAGAGAATTTAAATTTGAAATGGGAACGCCCGATTTTATAATGGTTGTATAGGTGTTGGGAAAGTAGTCTTTTAAAGAGACATTTAATGTCTCGAATGCAATCAGTGCTTAAAAAAAAAACAGTAAAAGAGAGAGAAAAAAAAGTTTTACCAGGCTTTATTTCCTTTTTCCAGCTTACCAAATGAAAGAGAATTTAAATTTGAAATGGGAACGCCCGATTTTATAATGGTTGTATAGGTGTTGGGAAAGTAGTCTCTTTTTTTTTTACCCCCGGACATCATACAACTCGTATACAAATCAGCCCTTGAGCATCAGAATATAATATTTGCTGAAGAACAAAAGGACAATGATCTCCCTGCCTCCACCTCCAAAAATCAGAGCGGTGAGCAATAGATGAAGCCACCCAATCGGCCGCCGAATTAGCTTCCCGATAAGAATGGCAAATCCGCCGAATTAGCTTCCCGATAAGAATGGCAAATCTGAACACCCTGGGCCTCGCTCAGCATATTCCAGATATCGTCTAAAAGCGGTATAGCAGGAGCACGGGAGCCATGTTCCTTCCGCAGCCACCGAATTACAATCATAGAGTCACCCTCAATAATGAGGTTTTGAGCATGAAGAGACTGAACAGCATAGGAGATGTCATCCCAGGCAGCATAGAGCTCAGTCATTGGGACAGAGGAGTTCAGACTACCAAACCCTCCGGCCACCAATAGATCACCCTTCGGTCCGCGGATGACGAAAGCAGATCCTGTTAATCTGCCACGAACACTACTATCAAAATTGATTTTGATAAATCCTGAAGGAGGGGTTCCTAAGATATAAAAATCGTATGCCCTGGAGGCTAGAGGAGTCAAGACCACCTGAATGGAAGCCATGAGCACAATCCGACGCCAGGGATCTAATTTTTCATATAATCCTTTGTAATGATATACCCCTATCTGAAAAATAGTCTGGTTCCTAGATAACCAGATCTGATATGCCGTAGAAGCCCAAAGAGCACACTTGTACTGGGAAGCCTTCCGGAGGTCATCTAAGAAGAGGGAACAATGAGAAGTCATTTGATCTAATCTACAATGATAGCCCACTGACTGCCAGATCCGACCCACTCTAGGGCAAGAAAAGATGGCATGCGCAGTAGACTCATCCTCCAAACCACATAGCGGACATATAGACTGGATAGGCAGGCCCCTCCTCACAAGCATAGCACAAGTTGGGAGACATTCCCACAAAAGCTTCCAAATGAAGAGCTGAACCCTGGGTAGGATTGGAAGCTTCTAGATCCACACAGCATCCACCTGCCCCTGAGGCTGAGGGCTGAACATCTTCACAAGATCCTTCGCAGGGGCCCTAGGAAGAAAGGATCTACGCCACAGCCTACAATCCGAAGTAATACCCGAGGTAATCGGATTAGCCAGAATCCGACGAGCAAGCTCCTCTCCGAAAAAAAGGACACCTATGGGCCAGGCCAAGAGGAAGGATCAGAAGAGATCAACTCCTTCACTCTCATACTAGTAGAGACATCAATACTAACGAAGGAGGGCCATCGAGATAGAGGAATGTCAGAGATCCATGTATCATGAATAACCTCAATGGAAGAGCCATCACCAATCATCCGCGTAGTATTTTCCATAATGGATCTACCATGACGACAAACCTCCTTCCAGAAGGAAGAATACCGAGGAGAAGACTGCATATGCGAGGAGGAAGTCCAATCACCATGTCTCGCTCTCATAAAAGAGCTCCATAGGCTCTGCGGCTCCAGAATGAACCGCGAGGCATGCTTGGCCAAAAGGGCCTCCCTTCTGATAGTCAAAGACTGAATCTCCAAACCACCCTCCTGGATCGGCATACAAACCCTCTCCAAAGACATAAGGTGAATACCATGCCCATCCTGCATAGAGGCCCAAAGGAAATCCCTAAAGCATCTCTCAATTCTCCTGAGACAGGTGATCGGGATGGCAGCATTGAAAAGAAGATACATAGGAAGGGAAGAGAGAACCTCTCGAATAATAGTTACCCTTGCCATCATAGATAAATCTGTAACCTGCCACCCCTCAATTCACTGACGAACCCTCAACTCAAGATCAGCATAGTCAACACAGCGAGGATATCTGCCTGTCATAGGAACCCCCAAGTACTGAAAGCGGTCAGTCTGAGATAAAATGCTCAACCTATGAACAATAGCTTCCCTGGTTGCTCTAGCAGTCTTCGGACTGAAGCTGTCAGCTCCCCCTCCTCTTTGGGGCCATCGACAGCACACCTGCACACTTGTGGTAATCGGATAGAGTTTTACTAGTCTTTATGTAGCGCTCCATAAAGAACTAGAGAACCCCAACTAATTATCATAAGTGGCAGACACACACGAAAACACATCCTGTTAAAAACTTTTCATTTTCATCTCAATTATATACACCAATCACTCAATCAACACTAAGCATCAACCTGCTCAGATAATATTTTTCATGACATTCCTCAGGCAGTTTACAAGATCACATTCACAATCGACATCAAAATCATAAGTGCACACATCATGCTCATAATTTTCTCCAAAACATAAGTCTCATATTCATATCCTAAAAGGTCTAAAACATCATTACATCTCACTATACACATACACATATACAATATACAAATATCAATCCACATTGTCTCAATATACAAGGCTAGCATCTATATACCATTGTATCCAAGCAAGCTTCACCAGCTAAGGGTTCTGTCCTGCTTATCTTGTGATCCTGGCAGAAATACTCACTGATCTGAAAAAACATTTAAATCATAGAGGGATGAGACCTAAGTCCCAGTGACTGGATAACCATCTAACTATGGAGAAATAGAGAACCATAACCTCTTATTTTCAATCGTATGCTGATACTATTTAGCTTGTACAAGTCAAAGTACATTTTTAACATGATATCAGATAAAATAAAATGTAGCTTATTCTTCAAATAACATATCAGTACTGAAATACTCTACAATAACTTTTTACTGGAAGATAACTCATTAAGATAAAAATCCATGCATTACAATATAAAAATATGCATTCTTTATCTACAACCCAGACTTCTTTATTAAATTCTCAGACTCCCACCGAAATCTGATTGCCCATTGGCATCTCAAGTAAACTCTCCCTCTCGGGATAACTACTCGGCCCACTGGCCCTTTTTATATCACAACATATGCTTTTAAATCTCATGATGCTGGGCTGTGTGTGTAATGCCTCTGAGGTACCACCCTACAGTCGCCCTCCCGTAAGTGTACTCTCATCGGGTGCGTGACTAGCAACAGGATCCCCGCACAAATAGCACCCCTTACCCGTGCGGTTCACCCGGCAAAGTGCTTTGTTCCTTAACCCTGGAACCTCGGGTTTTCTCTCTGCCCTCACGGGCTATATATAGTAATCAGCTCCACTGAGCTATGATTCATGCCCCCACGGGCTGCTCACAACCAGCCCCACTGGCCTGGTTAAGCGTGCACTCACCCTTGATTCTGGGGTTCATCGTACGATCTGTTCGCAAGGAGGTACCGGCTCGATAGTAGTGTGCAATGCTCATGCTACAGTACAGTCTAAAGGGTGATCAGCCCCCTAGCTGCCTGATGCTCAGTATGATACATACATCATTTGTAAAGCTTTATCATGCAAATATGCCATGTATACATTAAAAATCCCCTCATCGAAACTCATGCTTATGTGTTTATGCTCAAAACTCATGCTTATTTCTTTATGCTTAAAACTCATGCTCAAAACTCATTTATCAGAATATCATATACTAGGTTCTCATTTCTCATATTTAAAACATACATAATACTCTGCTAAACATAACATACCACAACTAGGTATTAATCTCATTATACTGGCTCAAATTAACTTCTCATTGCTAGATGAGAAACCCACTCACCTTAGTAGGTTACTCCTCGACTGGTACTCAACTCTGGTATTCCGACTCCCTGGAATAACCCTCTTGACTTACGTCAACATACAGATACGATAGCTATTAGGATTACCTCCACACGAGATTTTCCCACGAACCATGCATGCATACATGATCTATCCTCTAATATCTCATTATTTTCTTCCACCCTTTCTCTACTAAAGATTTCTTCTACTATTACCTCAAAGTACAATAATCTAAGAAAATCTAAAGTCATGCAAGATCTAGGAAAGCTATAGCTTATCTGAAGTCGAGCACAAACCCCAAGCTCCCCTTTCCCTTCCTTTTTCTTCCTCCTTCTTCTTCTTCATCTTCCTCTCTTTTCTCCTCTTCTTTCTCTCTTTCTTTCTTTCTTTCTTTCTTTCTTTCTTTTCTCTGGCTGAACCCACGTTTTTCCCTTTTTCTCTAATGACTTGGGGACCAAGTCATGGGAAACTTAAGGGTTAAGGCATGCCAAATTCCCCTTTTGCCCTTAAACACTCTTAACGCACGCTTTTTAGAAAACACGTGGCTCACTTATAACCATGATATTTTGCCCTTATATTTTCTTTTCCAAGTTGCCCTTAATACAATTAGCAATTGACATCGGAGCCTTTTCCCATTTTGCCCCTGACATAGCATTTTTTAATCGATTTATAGCCCAGATTATCATTTTTCACTTAAGTCGATACTTTTATGTAACATTTCTAAGAAAAGACTTTACCAGCTTGAAGAACTCGATTTTAGAAATCAACGGTTCAAACGGCATCCAAATCGGACTTGAAACGGAATAAATATGAAATTCTCAAGATTTAACTCAGAAAAACCTGCCGTCTTGGAGTCGGCTCCAACAGAAATAGGTGTCGGCTCCAGAAAAGTAGGTGTCGACTCCAACACTGCGCAGAAAGTAGGTGTCGACTACCGGCCCTGTAACAACCTGATTCGAATCTGTTTTGAATCCCAACAACTTTCAGACCTCATCCAGAGCACGTCCAAAAAGTTAGGTGACCGCCTATAAATACTACCACCCTCAAGCCTCTCAGGTACGGCTATTCTATGCCCATTTTTCATTCGCAATTCTCACACTCCGCCATGAAAGCTCCCACAAGAGCTCGGAGGAACTCTTCCCAGGGGATCCTTCTTCCCATATTTGTTGATTGCTGGTCTCCACTGACTTGAGCGTTGGAGGGTCTTCCGCAGAGGGCCACCCCCAACGCCTCTCGCGTGAGGACTGTCTTGCAGGTCCACTCAGGAGGGAGCCCACACTGCAGCCCGATCGCGCCCGAGCCGGAGGACAGATTTCAGCAGCAACAGATTGGCGCTAGAGGAAGGGCCTCAAGTCCTATTAAACTTAAAGAAATGAGACAATGATCTCGATATGGAAGAGAACCTCTCCAATGGCTAATCGGAGAAGGGCAACTTCTGAAGCCCAGGACCAGATCGCCTCCCAGAGACCCGATCCGATGAGTATCGTGGCACTGCCGCTGCCACCAGCTGAGACTCCGTCGCCACCAGCTGTTCCAGTGACCCAGGACCAGTTCGCCACCCTAGTCCAGCAGGTCCAAGCCCTGACCCATCTGGTTCAGGAGCGCCTTACAGCTCCCATCCAGTCATAGCTGCCCCTGCTCCATGCCTCCCCGAAGAGGCCGCAGCTCCTCTTTCTCCAGCCACTTCTTCTTCTGGTCCGCATGGAGTCACGGACCCCCCACATCGACCTAAGGAGGCCAGACCAGTCCCGCAAGGGGGCTGCGACAAGGATCTCCCCAGATCTCGGCGGGCCCGATCCCTCTCTCCAGTGTCCTCTCGCCACGACTCGACGACGTCTCCGCCTTCTCCTTGCCTTGGCACAACAGATCGTCCATAGCCGCGCTATGCGCACCAAGGCATTTATGGCCTCATAAAGGCCATGTCATCTACATGCTTTAAGGCATTTAATGCCTTATCTCCTTCCATCATTAAGGCATTTATGGCTGCCACGTTGCCCCCTTGCACCTTTTGCGTGAGGATGGATGGCGTCATAAAGCCAAGACAAGGAGTTCTTGACTCCATGCTTCACAGAAGTCCGACGGCCAGCTTCAGCCTCGGCCAGTGGGCCCACCGCACCACCCAGAGAGTTCCTACATGTGGGACCCCGTTCCGGATGGCCTTCGACATAGAAGCTGTCATCCTCGTGGAGATAGGACCCCCCTAACCGCGGATGCTATCATGCCTCCAGAGTCAAAGGGAGATCTTTCTCGCCCGGCAATCTTGTCCTCCGAAAAGCATCCGTCTCCAAACCGCTAGAGCAAGGAAAGCTAGCTCCAAACTGGGAAGGCCCCTACCAAGTGGTGGAAGTCGTCGGATCCGGCGCCTATAAGCTGCAAGATCTAAGCGGAAGATCCATCCCTCGGACGTGGAATTCGGACAACCTCCGCAAATATCATCAATAGGGTATGCCTTCTACGGGCCCGCCTTCTTAAATTTTGTCGGCATATTGTTTTCATGATTCATGGCATGACCACCACAATTATATCACCAAAAATCGTGAAGAAAACAGATGCTGCTTACCAATCCTCGGTATGACCGAGTTATCCATTTAAGCAAGGAATCTCCGAACCTCGGTTGGGCCGAGCAACAAATCTCCGAACCTCGGCTGGGCCGAGCAACAAATCTCCGAACCTCGGCTGGGCCGAGCAACCATTCTCCGAACCTCGGCTGGGCCGAGCAACAAATCTCCGAACCTCGGCTGGGCCGAGCAACAATTCTCTAAACCTCGGCTGGGCCGAGCAATGATCTCCGAAGCCCCGGCCAGAGCCGGAGTGCATCTCTTATTACCGAAAGCCTCGGCTAGAGCCGGAGTGCATCTCTCATTATCGGAAGCCTCGGCCAGAGCCGGAGTGCATCTCTCATTATCGGAAGCCCCGGCCAGAGCCAGAGTGCATCTCTTATTACCGGAAGCCCCGGCCAGAGCCGGAGTGCATCTCTCATTATCGGAAGCCCCGGCCAGAGCCGAAGTGCATCTCTTATTACCGGAAACCCCGGCTAGAGCCGGAGTGCATCTCTTATTATCGAAAGCCCCGGCCAGAGCCAGAGTGCATCTCTTATTACCAGAAGCCCCGGCCAGAGCCGAAGTGCGTAAGCCCCGGTCAGAGCCAGAGTGCATCTCTTATTGCCGGAAGCCCCGGCCAGAGCTGGAGTGCATCTCTTGTTATCGGAAGCCCCGGCCATAACCAGAGTGCATCTCCTATTTATCTAAAACCTCGGCCAAGACCGAGTGACATATCAGAACCCTCGACTAAAAGCTGAGGAAGTTTGTTATTAATCTTGAAGGCTTGGCTACAACCGAGCAACGGTCTCCGAACCTTGGCAGCACCAAGTAAAATATAATCTTGGAAGGCTCGGCAACACCGAGTAATTTATTATTTGAAGCCTCGGTTACAACCGAGTAGCATCTTTGAAGGCTCGGCAACACCGAGTAATTTGAAGCCTCGGTCACAACCGAGTAGCAATTAATATTTAGAAGCCTCGGTTACAACCGAGTAGCATCTTGGGAAGGCTCGGCAACACCGAGTAATTTATTATTTGAAGCCTCGGTTACAACCGAGTAGCAATTAATATTTGGAATCCTCGGTTACAACCGAGTAGCATCTTGGGAAGGCTCGGCAACACCGAGTAATTTATTATTTGAAGGCTCGGCAACACTGAGCAATTTATTTGGAAGCCTCGGTTACAACCAAGTGGCATGTTTGGAAGCCTCGGTTACAACCGAATAGCATCTTGGGAAGGCTCGGAAACACCGATTAATTATTTGAAGACTCAGCAACACCGAGTAATTTATTATTTGAAGCCTCGGTTACAACCGAGTAGCATCTTTGAAGGCTCGGCAACACCGAGTGATTTATTATTTGAAGCCTCGGTAACACCGAGTAGAAATTAATATTTGAAAGCCTCGGTTACAACCGAGTAGCATATTTGAAGGCTCGACAACACTGAGTAATTTATTATTTGAAGCCTCGGTTACAACCGAGTAATATATTTCTGAAGGCTCGGCAACAACCGAGTAACAAATTTTTTGAAGGCTCGGCAACAACCGGGTAATACATTCCTGAAGACTTGGCAACAACCGAGTAATATATTTCTAAAGGCTCGGCAACAACCGAGTAATAAATTTTCAGAGCATCGGCCAAAGACCGAGTGATATATTTCTGAAGGCTCGGCAGCAACCGAGTAATAAATTCATCCATAAAAGTACACTCTTTCTAGACCCATTTTTATTCATTGAATTAAGTTTAGTTTTTAAAAGGCCTGCAAAATTTTTATAACTCTCCTTGAAAGTTACAATGAGAAGCAGGTCATAAAAAGCCCCGGCCAGAGCCGGAGTGCATCTCTTATCATCAAAAGCCCCGACCAGAGCCGGAGTGCATCTCTTATTATCAAAAGCCTCGGCCGAAGACTGAGTGATATATTTCTACAGCCTCGGCCAATCCGAGTGATACAGCACTAAAGCTTGTCCCAGCCGGATAATTTCTCGGACACTCTGGTGCAACTAAAGCACCTTATTTTACTTCAGCAAGAGGGCCGCCCAAGCCTTTCTCTAACCTACACAGAGATAAACACTTCCTCTACAGAGGATCGAATGACACGTCCCCTAAATAAGATTGCTCCAGAATTCTACTCCCTATATCCGAAGTTACACTTCAGACTAGGGAGTGGAGGGCATGTGTTGAGGGGTAAAATCATCATTACATTGTTGATCGCTCACATTGGCGATGGGGTCGCGCCCGATCCAAACGCTTTGCTTGCCAACTAGCCTGCTGGCGCAACATTCTAGCAACGAGCGTCTCGTCATAATGAAGAAAGAGAACAAAAGGGAAAAGGGCCACGTCATGTGTGTGGGTTCTTCCCAGGGCCCCCTCATTAATATCCGGCAGTCAAGTCAATAGGCTGGAGCATTTAATGGTGCAAAAATGGTCATAATGACTTGGCAAGCATTTAATGGAATAAAAAGAAAGGAGAAAGCATAGCTCGGCCAACATAGCTCGGCCATCATAGCTCGGCCAGCCTCAGCCTCGGCCAGCTTCAGCATAGCTCGGCCAACCTCAGCCTCAGCCAGCTTCAGCATAGCTCGGCCAACATAGCTCGGCTAGCATTGCTCGGCCAACCTCAGCCTCAGCCAGCTTCAGCATAGCTCGGCCAACATAGCTCGGCCAGCATAGCTCGGCCAGCCTTAGCCTCAGCCAGCTTTAGCATAGCTCGGCCAGCATAGCTCGGCCAACCTCAGCCTCAGCCAGCTTCAGCATAGCTCGGCCAACATAGCTCGGCCAGCATAGCTCGGCCAGCCTCAGCCTCGGCCAGCTTCGACATAGCTCGGCCAACATACCTCGGCCTCCGCAACCGCACTATGTCTTTTGCATCAAGGCATTTATGACCTCATAAAGGCCACGTATATCCACTTGCTTTAAGGCATTCAATGCCTTATTTTCTTCCATGCATTAAGGCATTTATGGCTCCCACGTTGGCCCCTTGTGCCTCGGCACCTACCTCCGCTGAGCCTCCACGAGCCATGATGACTGAACCACAGTTCAAAATACCTCTACGGAATCTGGCGCGGGAGAGTTCAAATTCACTGTAACAGAATAAGATTCCAAACAAGGAATCATGCCAAGACGTGGCCTAGGACCTACAATAGTAGCTTAGGGACCACGCAGCCATTGAGTCTCGAGCCATCGGCCAGCTCTCCCCGCCTCCCAGCCATCGATCCTCTAACTAACCATATACGGATCCTATCGGCCCTGTAACAACCTGATTCGAATCCCAACAACTTTCAGACCTCATCTAGAGCACGTCCAAAAAGTCAGGTGACCGCCTATAAATACTACCACCCTCAAGCCTCTCAGGTATGGCTATTCTATGCCCATTTTTTATTCGCAGTTTTCACACTCCGCCATGAAAGCTCCCACAAGAGCTCGGAGGAACTCTTCCTAGGGGATCCTTCTCCCCATATTTGTTGATTGCTGGTTTCCACTGACTTGAGCGTCGGAGGGTCTTCTGCAGAGGGCCACCCCCAACGCCTTTCGCGTGAGGACTGTCTTGCAGGTCCACTCAGGAGGGAGCCCACGCTGCAGCCCGATCGTACCCGAGCCGGAGGACAGATTTCAGCAGCAACACTCTGCAAAGACAAAAGGGTATCAAGGCACCATTCAGAACCACCAAGTACAGAATGTACATGAGATCCATACCTCTGATGTAAATAAACTAAAAGATAGAACAGAGGTAGCAGCATCACTGTTAATATGCAAACAACAAGGTAAAATACGCTTGATTGCTTAGATGAGTTGAGTTGAGTTGAGTATTATCTTTTGCTTTCTTAAAAAAAAAGAAAAAAAGTACCAAAGATCAGAAAAATGTTGAGACCTAAGTGAGAGTTTTTTCCCCTTAATTACTATATCTTCAAAGTTTATGGCAGTTTTATCTTCAAAGCATTTCGAAATAAAACCTAAACATTAAGTTGCTGCCACCCCTTGATCACCACTACTGTTGCCATCAGTGCTTCTCCACGACTCCAAAACCATGACCACAATCTCACTTTCACCGCCATCAGCTCTCCACTGCTGCTGGCACCACTGCTTTTGCTACCAATAGTACATATCACCATCTCTGCTGGCATCCCTACCCCAGTGTTAGTCCATTGAATGGCTATTCCCACCATAACTAGCAGTTTAGCGCTGATGTCACTTATCTTTTGTTGCCATCACTGGTGCCACTTCCACTTAACACGTCTTGTCGCTATCACTGCTGCCGAACATGTTTTAGTGTTTTCTCTAAAAATGAAAAGCATCTCATGTTAGTAGATGTCTTTCTATTTTTAGAATATCAAAAACAAAACCAAAGAAATTGAAGTTAAAAGCAGAAGATTGCAAGGTTGCCCAATACAACCCTAGTTATCTGAATAAAAACTTAGTATACTAGTTATCTGAATAAAAAATTGAGTATACTGTGGTCCAGGTTTCAAACTTATGAACCACTCAATCTAATTCCTTATGCAATATATTTCATCTATTTTTCATGCATGCGGATCATGTGATGAATTGCTTGCATGCTGCAATAGTGTAATACTAAATGTAATACCAAGTTTATTTTCCAATTGATGTCCCCATTATGTTTTAGTACCATAAAATCAATAGACAGTGTCCCATATAAGTATGTAACTGCAGTCATATAAAATGATTATAAAGCTTAGTAAGCCATCGGTAGCAACCTATGCAACCACAGAATACAGATAACATCATGGATCAGAGTTAGGGTTAATTGATTTAGTCTACATTAATATTTGGCTGATTATGTGGTATATATGAAAATGCTTATGCTTTATTAACCTTTTATCCACTTCAGAACCTTGCGGATAGTTGTTTTCCCATTAACAAAGGCCGGTCAGCAAGCCATCTTCATCGTAATTTACCTATCCGAACTATTTTATAGTCCATCTTATTATGACATGGCTTTTGATGCAATTGTATTTGCAGAACTTTTCTTACAGAAATTTTGTGATGCTCACACATGTAGTGGAGGAAAAAACCCTTCTCCAGAGGGGACAAGGTAATGGTCTTCCTGTTTATAGTCTATGCCTTTCTATTTATAGTTTATATCACGGTATACAAAACCAGTAACGAGACGTATGCTGGTACAATATGGATTGGTATGGTACGATATGCACCCTGTATCAAGATAGGTGCAATTATTTTTTAATCTTAATGAGTCGCTACTAAATGGTGTGGATCATACTGGATGATTTGAGCTAGTTTGGACTGTTTTGGTTCATATCGAATTAAAACTTGGTATCGTATTATACTTTACTAGTACGATACAGTACGATCAGTACAAGCTGGTACAGTAGACCATAGTTTATCCTGTCAAATTTCTTTTAGTTTGGACTGTTGTGTGTTTTATCCTATCTAATAAGGAAGACCAACCATATCCCATCTATCATGCTTGTTGGCTTTTGTCATTCTCATGGAGTTCATTTGCAATGCAAAACTACATATGCCAATTTTATTCTTGAAAGGGCACAAGTCCAGTATTTTTAATTTTTGGCTCATTCTGTGCTTGAAACTCATTCGGTGGTGCAACATTCTGTATTCTCTTTGAGAGATATTCATTTCCGACTAATACCCACCATATAATTAAATTGAATAAAAGAAAGTTTTAGTGGCTTGTTTTTATGTTTTCTTACATTTTTTGCCCTCTGTTTTTCCCCCTTAATCTGTGCAGAAGTAATCAAGCATATTTTACCTTGTTGTTTACATATTAACAGTAATGCTGCTACCTCTGTTCTATCTTTTAGTTTATTTGCATAAGAGGTATGGATCTCATATACATTCTGTACTTGGTGGTTCTGAATGGTGCCTGATACCCTTTTGTCTTTGCAGAGAGATGAGGAAGGGCATCAAGATCTGAAACGCATTTCAAAAACAATGCGCAAGTTAAAGCCATCCTAGGTGGTAAGTCTCTCAACATGCACCAACTCTAAAAGGTCACATGCGGCCAACTTAAAGCTATCCTAAGATCACATCTCGTGTTACCCATGCAAGCTAGCTTTTGCTGATAACAGCCTTGTCTACCAAAATATTATTATGTCAAGGTGTTGTAATCAACAAGCTTATTTCAAATGAATAAAGGAGGAAAACATGCAAATTAAGTCAGTCACTTGACTTACATTCTTCATATAATTTGATTTAGTAGATTCATTTTTAGAGGATCTGCTAGAGTTTTATATTGGCTGTCAGCTACCTAACGCAACTCTCCTCCTTTATCCAGGCTTAAAACCGGCCTTGGTGGAGTTACTTGACTTACATTCCAACACTTGAAAATGGAGTACTTGCATGTGTGACTTAGACCCTAAGGGCCTAAGGTTGCATGATTGATGTCCATCCATTTACTAATAAAGTACCAAAATTCCCTTCCATTTCTTTTCTTTACATATAAACAGCAAGTTAAGAATTATGAAACTATTATATGTTGGTTTTCCTGGATTTGCGCAACCATCATTTAGAACCCGAGAGTGCCGAATGATCATTTCTGATGCTTATAGTGATCTCCACATTGCCCTTCTTTTTGATTCTCTGTATGTCACGTCTCTCTGGGGTAATTTCATGTCTATCCATCTGCTTTGTCTGCCTTAATCATGTATGCTGTATTTAAGCAGAGTCACTTTGGCACCTGTCATGGTGGCCAGATATTTCATGCCTACCCTAGGTGCGCAGAATTGTCCTGAGACTGCCTTATGTCAGTATGTTCAGACTGTTCATTTTCAATTGCTATAAACTTATCCTGTCTCTTTTAGTGGGTTCATGCAAGGCATTTTGCTAGTGCTTTGAGCATTAACTGTATATTTTCTGGGAACTGTATTATATAGTTGTATGTTTTTAGTTGATCATCATATTTTCGATCTTCCCACTGGTTCAGAAGTTGCCAGGTTCCTAATGGTTAAGTATATTGGTAGCTGCACCATTGAATCAAGGTCGTGGGGTGGGAGGGTTGTTAGGTGTACCATTGGAAAAGCCTCTTTATCTTCCTGCTTTCTAGAATCTTGATTCCTACCTGCATGATTTGTACCCTCACTTAAAGCCACCTTTTTCTTTCTTCTTCTGAATTACTTTAGTTTTTATATTATTTGCTATGGGTGAGCGACTATAATATCCACATACCCGAGGAATAAGATGTGGGACACCACCCATTGTCGAGGAGGCCTTACTGTGGAGATCTTCTGTGTCACCAATTTCTAGCAACTACTTGGCAACTTCCAAGGCTGACTGCAATTTCCAGCCTTTGCTACCTTGATTGCACTTGTCACTGATTTTTATGATGAAATGACAATGGGAAGTGCTTTGATGAAGATTTTGTAATGTCTATTGATAATATGTATGAGGGCTTAATTTTCCCACGTAACTGCTTATTGTCCATGCATCAGGCTTGTTGTATGTTTGAATGCTCATGGGATTGCAAACTGTTGGTTTGCGTAGGACAGCACTGGGTTGATGAAGGACCAATACTTGCTGGCAGGGTAAGCTGGTAATAGTCTATAAATAAAAATGATTTTTTCAAACAAAAATTTGCAGTGATTTCATGGAGAGAGAACCCCAAAAGCAATAGAAATCAACTCATTTGATAGGAGGAATCCATCTGGATCGCTAAGTCTAAGGAATGCAACTTTGTTCCCTATCTCATGATCACCATCATCATTCAACTGCTGCTCGAAATCATGACGACGCAATGACTTCCGATCGCCATCCATCGCAACCACATGTCCACTCTCAACAAATGGTCCGAAGGCTTTGCACAGGGAGAGTGCCAAACAATTCCCAAAAGATCTTCCAAAACTGCTTACATCTAGACCTCTTGCTGTTCTCAGAGACAGCATCACGACGTCCATGGCCATGTCCTTGCTTCCAACGCTAGCAGCATCATGATCTACCATTCCATCTTGCAATTTCTGGACCCAATCTACGTACTCCTTCAATCTTCTTGGCCTTGAAAACCTCACTCCATTGATGTAGCTCGCGGACCCGATGCCAAATCCATAAAATGACCTATTTTGCCAGTATGTAAGGTTATGCTTGCACTCATAGCCATTCTTGCAGTAGCTACTGATCTCATAATGGCTGTAGCCTGCCTTGGCAAGCGTCTCTGAAGCCATTTTATAGAAGTTGGCCGACTGTGTCTCTGTGGGCAGAGGAAGCTCCCCGGGAGTGTACCTGTAGCCATGGTTAACAACACACTAAGATACGGTACAAAGTCAGAATATTTTGGAATTTTTTTACATTTTCTTTATATTGCAAGTTAAATACTAAGTGCTCTCTCTGTGTGTGTGGTGGTGGTGGTGCTGGTGGAGGAGGAGAAGGAAACAATCCTAGTTGTTTGAGAGTGGAATGAAATTGCATGAAACCAGAAAACTATTACGTTGGAATTTTAATTTGAGTAGAGTTTTGCAAACAAACAATTCCTCTCCTTATTGCCTTGCATTATATCAATTTTCTAATTTTTCCTCTTTCCAATAATTAAACGCATGTTAAAATAACTCAACTTTTAAAATTCAGAACTTGATTCCCCACATCATGAAATTAAAGATCCTATACATAAAGCAGGTGTTCTAGATTAAAGAAATTTAAGTATGGAATTTTACCAAGCATTCGAAAACAAAATAGATTATTTTATCAGGAAACAAGAATGCAATACTTTGAACTACTGCTCCCTTTGCTACAAGATTTTTATATAACATGAGGGATTAAAAAGGAGTTCTGGTCTTTTGGGATATAGAAATGGAGGTTCAATACGATAACATTAGACTATCTTCTACGCTAAAAGTACTGAAGAGCAAGAGAGAATGCAGCATTGCTTACAGTCGTCCAAACTTGGTGCCCTGTTCGACCTGCAGGTCGTAGACGGAGACGTGGGCGGGCCGAGCATCCACCGCATGGCTCAAGCTCTCCTCCCACATCTCTGGCGTCTGGTGAGGCAACGAGGAGATGAGGTCCATGCTCCAGTTCTCCAGCCCATCGCACCCAGCGACAATCTCTATAGCTTTATGCACCTCCTTCAAGCCGTGCGCCCTCCCACAGCCCTCAGCAGCTCCTCCTGGAACGCCTGGACCCCGAGCGACACCCTGTTCACCCCCACCTCGAGCAGTTCCTCCATCCTCCCCCTGTCGAAAGTCCCCGGGTCCATCTCGATGGAGATCTCCGGGTCGTGCACATGCCGAACTTCCATCGGAGGGCATCGAGGACCGATGCGATGAGGCTCGGGGCACGAGGGACGGCGTGCCCCTCCGAAGAAGACGGTCTCGAGAGGTGGCTGGCTGTTGGATGCCGGTTTGGTGGCTTCGATTCTCGGAGGAGGTGGTGGATATAGTTGGCGATCCTGGGGTCGTCGTCAGGGTGATGCAGCGGGAAAGGAGAGGAGGAGGAGGAGGAGGAGGAGCCGAGGGCGATGATGGGGAAGTCGCAGTAGTGGCAGCGCTTGCGGCAGAAGGGGAGGTGGACGTAGGCAGAGGCGGGTGGTGGCGGTGTCGTGGTGTAGGCCGAAGAGGAAAATTTGCAAACAGTTGGTGGGCGTTGAAGGGGGTTGGGCAAGGAAGCAACAATCATGAGGTTTCTGGCGTTTTTTAGCAGAGCGGAGTTGAAGAGGGCGGGCGCAAACGAGGTAGGTCGAAGCATTTAAATATCTTATAACTAAAACGAAGTGGGTTAATAAAACCGATGACAATCTTTGGTCTGGCAATAGAAATTTGGGTGGTGGGCGCTCCCCTTCAGCGAAACCCCTCGCCTTGCTTACAGGGATAAAGGGGTAGGTTTCTCTTTATGAATGGAAAAGATGTTTGTTACTTTAGCTATTTTCTGAATAAATATTATTTTTTATATTTATTTAAAAATAATTTAAAAAGCTATCAAACACTGCTGGCTTTTTATAGTGCACGATACTAAAATATATGTATGACCACATCGATAAATAAAAGAATAAAATTATTTTCAGCTACGCATAAGTGCATCCAATCAATAATAACGTATGGTGTACATGATCTCCGCAAAAGCTTTTCCTTTTCCTGACATCCATGTGGGCCCAGGCTTGAATTCTCCTTTTGTCCCAAGGAAAAGTCTTTGTACATCGTCCTCGGTGCAGCAAGGCCTACATGGACTGCACCGCCTCTTCTGATTGGTCCACGTAGAGTCTACGTAGATGACGGTGCCGAGCGGTATGGCCCTGCTACGATGTAACGTTCTGAACGTGACGGGCATTTAAAGCAGTTCGCTTTTTTTTAAAATTAGCGTGCGAACGAAAATGCCCTTTCCCTCCATCCTAGCGCCATTTTACGTTGGATTTCATCTGTGCAAGAAGAACTCTCTTTCTTCCCCTTTCTTCCCCTCGCTCTGGATTTCGGATGCATCATCGGAATCAGTTGAGCACGAACCGTCGCCCTCGCTCTGAGAGTCCGGTCGAAAGAAAATATTTCAGCTTCGAGGCTGGAAAACTTGGCTACTGGAGTCTTTGTACAAAAACTTCTGAAGAAAATGTCGTTCGCAGCACGAAGTAAAAAGTCTTTCTTCCCACATCTTTCTAAAGCTCCTTTATTACACCAACTGTTTTTTCTGGTTAGAGTTAGTTAATGCGTGACCAAACCGTTTAATGCGCGGGTAACTTCCTTAGAACAAAATAGTTATGACATTGTTTTGTAAGCACGAATGTCATACTCTTTTAACTCGGATGTTATACCTCATGAACTGGGGTGTCGTCAGAGTGGTTCGGCCTATATTCCCCGTTATTTTCTGTCCATATAGCTCTAGTGTCGTCGTTAAAGCTATGACACCCCTGATATACTGTTAAGACACCGTAGTTACAAGCCTAGGACACCCGTGCTCCAAACGAATGCTGGAGAAAAGCCTCGCGACACCGTAGTTACAACGCTACGACACCCATGCTTATAACCTTTGCGATCTTCGTATGTTGCTTTCCGGGGTGTCGTAGCTTATTCTATGGGGTGTCTTTAAATGCTATAAAGGGTGTGTCGTGCTTATAAACGATGCTGGAGAGCAGGCCCGCGACACCCCGTATGGAGAACAATCCCCGCGAACCCCGCTTTAACAGTCACGTCATCGGTGTCGTCGCCTTAAAGCTAGGGTGTCGTCAGATGAGAACTGGGGTGTCGTTAATAGCCTGAGTTGGTGTTGTCGTCGTTCGCGACACCCCAGTTGAAACTTCACGACACCCTAGCTCTCATCTGATGACACCCGTGCTTATAACTGACCACGGCGAGAAGGCCCGCGACACCCAAGTTACTAAAATTTATTTTTATTCATCACAAAAATAAAGAGAAGACAGAAAGAAAAGAAAAAAGTACATGAGCCCTCACTGGGGCTTGTCATCTGCTTCGGTTGCTGCCTCGGCGATCTGGCGCTGGAGGGACTCTACTTGCCCCTCCAGCCGGCTGTTGGCCCGATGCAGGACCTCGATCTGACTCGTTGAAATGGCCATGTATTGCTCGGCCGCCCTGTGGAGTCGCTCGCTGCTTGCGAGCGACTCTGCAAAGACCTCCAAATTGATGGTTACTATTGTGCGGCGGCTTCCAGGGGGGCCAGTCGATCGCCCCTCACCTCTAGAAGCCATATCAGTATACAAAAATTTTGGAAGATCAACTGAAAAGGTGATGAACGATGACATTCCCCCATCCATATTTAAGGTACTCCTGGCGGGTGTTTCGATTGCCATGTGCCACCATCTTAGTGGGTGGTTCAAAGGAATCGAAGCGTTGCGCCCCCCCCCCCCCCCCCCCCCCTCCCTCGATGAGTTTCGGGGTATAGGGAACAGAAGAGAGTTTCGGGAAGCCAAATACCCGGTTACCATAGTAAGTTTTACGACGTCCCAAGAGGAAACCTCACGACACCCAAGGATGATTTGGATTTCGGCCAAAAATCTTTCGCGACACCCCACTTGAAACCTCACGACACCCTAGCACCAATGCTACGACACCTGTGCTTAGAACTGACCACGGAGAGAATCCCCGCGACACCCCAGGAGAATTGGATATCGGCCGAAACTCCTTCGAGACACCCCTGTTGAAAGCTCACGACACCCTAGCTTTAAGCCGACAACACCCGTGCTTAGAACTGATCACGGAGAGAACCCCTGCGACTCCCCTTGTCGAATTTGGCCGAAACTCCTCCGTGACACCCCAGTTGAAATCTCACGACACCCTAGAACCAATGCCACGACACCCGTGCTTAGAACTGACCGCGCAGAGAATCCCCGCGACATCCCAGGAGAATTGGATTTCGGCCGAAACTCCTTTGAGACACCCCTGTTGAAAGCTCACGATACCCTAGCTTTAAGGCGATGACACCCGTGCTTAGAACAGATCACGGAAAGAACCCCCGCGACTCCCCTTATCGAATTCAGCTGAAACTCCTCCGCGACACCCCAGTTGAAATCTCATGACACCCTAGAACCAATGCCACGACACCCGTGCTTAGAACTGACCGCGTAGAGAATCCCCGCGACACCCCAGGAGAATTGGATTTCGGCCAAAACTCCTTTGAGACACCCCTGTTGAAAGCTCACGACACCCTAGCTTTAAGGCGACGACACCCGTGCTTAGAACTGATCACGGAGAGAACCCCCGCGACTCCCCTTATCGAATTCGGCCGAAACTCCTTCGCGACACCCCAGTTGAAATCTCACGACACCCTAGCACCAATGCCATGACACCCGTGCTTAGAACTGACCACGCAGAGAATCCCCGCGACACCCCAGGAGAATTGGATTTCGGCCGAAACTACTTCGAGACACCCTTGTTGAAAGCTCACGACACCCTAGCTTTAAGGCGATGACACCCGTGCTTAGAACTGATCACGGTGAGAATACCCGCGACACCCCTTGTCAAATTCAGCCGAAACTCCTTCGCGACACCCTAGTTGAAATCTCATGACACCCTAGCACAAATGCTACGACACCCGTGCTTAGAACTGACCGCACGGAGAATCCCCGCGAAACCCCAGGGAGAATTAGATTTCGGCCGAAACTCCTTCGAGACACCCCTGTTGAAAGCTCATAATACCCTAGCTTTAAGGCGACGACACCCGTGCTTAGAACTGATCATGGTGAGAATCCCCGCGACACCCCAATAAGATTGGATTAAGGCCGAAAATCCTTCGCGAAACCCTAGTTGAAACCTCACGACACCCTAGCACCAATGCTACGACACACGTGCATTAACAGTGAACCCACGGGTGTCGTCGCCTTAAAGCTAGGGTGTCGTCAGATGATAACT
Organism: Calamus simplicifolius; assembly: GCA_900491605.1. Lineage (NCBI taxonomy): Eukaryota > Viridiplantae > Streptophyta > Magnoliopsida > Arecales > Arecaceae > Calamus > Calamus simplicifolius. The sequence continues at coordinate 1,521,268 of UESW01003895.1, forward strand.
CGGGTGTCGTATTGTTTTAACCTTCGTGTCCTAAATTCTAATCCTTTGTTAGCATATATTGACAACTAAATCTATGGATATCATTGTTCATGACTGCGTGCCTATATTTTCACAGTTGATGCTGAAATTGTAGATCGGAAAGAAATCGATAACACTCCCGGCCGTGCACCTTCACCCGTCGCTCCAACTGCAGTGGATGATATTATAGTTCCTCAAACTGGAATGGAATTTAATTCAGCAGATGATGTATATATGTTCTACAATGGATACACGAAACAAGTTGGTTTTGGAATCACAACAGTGTGTAGCAGGGCCAACAACAAAAAACAACTTTGCTTCAAGCACCTGACGTGTTGGAGGCAAGGAAAATCTAGAAAATCAGAGAAGAGTATGAATCATAGGGATACTGGGAAAGTTGATTGTATGGCATCCATAAAAGCAAGACTGAATGCTACAAGTGGTAAGTGGATATTGGATGAGGTTTCTCTAGAACATAACCATGGGATGTCCATAACATCAACTGGTTATCTACGGTCGCATAGGAGGATCAGCACACCAGAGAAGGCAGAGATCAGCAATTTACATGCCGTGAATGTTCTGACGACTCAGTTATACTCTGCCATAGTAAGGAGAAAAGGGGGCAGAAGACAATTGGATTTCACCGAGAAGGATGCTCGTAACTTCATTTGTCGCGAACGTCAGTCTAAGCTGAAAGAAGGAGATGCTCAGTCGATGGTAATTCATTTCACCGAAATGCAACTCAGAAATCCCAATTTCTTCTATACCTTAGACCTCAATGATAATGGTCATCCGAGGTCTGTCTTCTGGATTCATCCAAGGTCAAGATTGGCATGCACATACTTCGGTGATGTTCTAAGCTTTGACTCAATGTACTTGACAAATAGATATCAAATGCCTTTTTGTCCATTTGTCGAGGTCAACCATCATGGACAGTCCACCTTGCTTGGATGTGCATTGTTGTCTGATGAGAGTACTAAGACATATAAATGGATTTTTCAGACATGGCTGGATGCAAATGGTGGTCAAGCACCTATTGCCATAATAACTGACCAAGATAAGGCAATCGAGGCTGCTGTCAAAGAAGTTTTTCCTAACACACGACATCGATTTTGTCTTTGGCATATATTGAAGAAGATACCTGAAAAGATTGGCCACATTTGCACGGCAAATCCCAAGTTTATGGTTGATTTCGATGAGGCGATATATGATTCATTGACCATACAATCATTCGAGGAAAGGTGGGCACATGTTATGGAGAAATATAAAGAATGCAAGTCTATAGATTGGTTTAATGTCCTTTACGAATGTCGGGATAAATGGGTCCCAGTTTACCTAAAGGATACATTCTTCGCAGGTTTGTATGTCATTGTCTTTGGTTCATGTTCGCGTTAAATGCTTTTTTTTTGTTGACAAAATTTTGAACAGGGATGTCATCTTCACAAAGGAGCGAGGGCATTAATCACTTCTTCGATGGGTTTATAAATTCGAAGACAACACTAACGGAGTTCATAAGTAAGTACGAAGATGCCTTGAAAAAAGATACAAGGCTGAAAATAAGGAAGATAATAGGACGTTGCAAATGATTGCTTTCCTAAGGACATCATCACCTTTTGAGAGACAAGCTGCAGGAAGGTATACAAGGCGCATTTTCAAAAAATTTCAGAATGAGATCCTAAAAATGGCTGCATCAAATACAAAATTGATCAAGGAAGCTGGCAACAGTTGTGTATATTCCGTAAAGTCGTATGAAAGGATTGAAGTTGATGGAATGGGCAAGGAGATGATCAAAGATTATATCGTGTCATACGATAGAAATATTGAGGATGTCCAATGCCAGTGCCGATCCTTTCAGTTCAAGGGGTACCTGTGTAGGCATGCCCTGTTGGTTCTTTATCAAAGTGACGTATTTCATTTACCAGATAAATACTTCTTGAAGAGATGGTGCAAGGACATGAAATACCAATTTGACGAATTCGACTGCAATACTGAGGGTTATGATAAAAGCACACGAAAATCACGGTACGCAGTGATAATTTTTTAATTAAAATGTCTTAATATTTGTTATCGTTAATAATATTAATGATTGTAGATATAGTTTGCTGAGTCATCGGATGATGAAGCTCGCAGAGATAGCCTCCATGTCTGAAGATGCATTTAATGTAATGATGGATGATCTAACACCTATATTCAAAATTGCCGTGGATGCCAACTGCGCAGCTAAATCACGTACAGAGCTTGTAATTCAAGATCCTGAACAAATTAGACGAAAGGTCGCCCGAGAGAGAACAGATTAAAGAGTGGAGTTGAGAAGAAGTAAAAAAGATCAAGGAAAAATCAGGTCAAGAAAAGAGCTACTTCAAGCATCAGGCAGACTTGTTTGCAGTCTATTAATACTGAAGAGGACCTGGAGAGAATTGTTCCGCCTTCGAAACTTTGATGGATGAATTTGATGCTTATGTATTGAGTCAACTTACACAGGAGCATATATAAAACACGGGTATCGTAACTTTTGAACTAGGGTGGCTTGGTCGCAAATGAAGTGCTTTCAAAATAGGGTGTCTATTTCAGTAAAATGAAGTGCTTTTAGCACGACGACACCCAGCTCTTGGCTAACGACTCTCTAGCTCTTGCGTGGTGACACCCGATAGGCAGAAACCTACGACATCCCAGTACTCGCGAACGACACCGAAGATTTTAGCGTAATGACACCCCAGCTCTTGGCTAGCGACTCCCGAGCTCTTGCGCGGCGACACCCGAAAGGCGGAAACCTACGATATCCCAGTACTCGCGAACGGACACCGAAGATTTTAGCGTGACAACACCCCAGCTCTTGGATAACGACTCCCGAGCTCTTGCGCGGCGACACCCGAAAGCGGAAACCTACGACATCCCAGTACTCGCGAACGGACACCGAAGATTTTAGCGCGACGACACCCCAGCTCTTGGCTAACGACTCCCGAGCTCTTGCGCGGCGACACCCGAAAGGCAAAAACCTACGACATCCAAGTACTCGCAAACGACACCGAAGATTTTAGCACGACGACACCCCAGCTCTGGCTAACGACTCCCTAGCTCTTGCGCGGCGACACCCGAAAGGGAAACCTACAACATCCCAGTACTCGCAAACGGACACCGAAGATTTTAGCGCGACGACACCCCAGCTCTTGGCTAACGACTCCCTAGCTCTTGCGCGGCGACACCCGAAAGGCGGAAACCTACGACATCCCAGTACTCGCGAATGGACACCGAAGATTTTAGCGCGACGACACCCCAGCTCTTGGCTAACGACTCCCTAGCTCTAGCGCGGCGACACCCAAAAGGCGGAAACCTACGACATCCCAGTACTCGCGAACGGACACCGAAGATTTTAGCACGACGATACCCCAGCTCTGGCTAGACTCCCTAGCTCTTGCACGGCGACACCCGAAAGGCGGAAACCTACGACATCCCAGTACTCACAAACCGACACCGAAGATTTTAGCGCGACGACACCCCAGCTCTGGCTAGCGACTCCCTAGCTCTTGCGCGGCGACACCCAAAAAAACCTACGACATCCCAGTACTCGTGAACGGACACCAAAGATTTTAGCGCGACGACACCCCAGCTCTTGGCTAACGACTCCCTAGCTCTTGCGCGCGACACCCGAAAGGCGGAAACCTACGACATCCCAGTACTCGCGAACCGACACCGAAGATTTTAGCGCGACGACACCCCAGCTCTTGGCTAACGACTCCCTAGCTCTTGCGCGGCGACACCCGAAAGGCGGAAACCTACGACATCCCAGTACTCGCGAACGACACCGAAGATTTTAGCGCGACGACACCCCAGCTCTTGGCTAACGACTCCCTAGCTCTTGCGCGGCGACACCCGAAAGGCGAAAACCTACGACATCCCAGTACTCGTGAATGGACACCGAAGATTTTAGCGCGACGACACCCCAGCTCTTGGCTAACGACTCCCTAGCTCTTGCGCGGCGACACCCAAAGGCGGAAACCTACGACATCCCAGTACTCGCGAACGGACACCGAAGATTTTAGCGCGACGACACCCCAGCTCTTGGCTAACGACTCCCTAGCTCTTGCGCGGCGACACCCGAAAGGCGGAAACCTACGACATCCCAGTACTCGTGAACGACACCAAAGATTTTAGACGACACCCCAGCTCTGGCTAACTCCCTAGCTCTTGCGCGGTGACACCGAAAGCGGAAACCTACGACATCCCAGTACTAACGGACACCGAAGATTTTAGCGCGACGACACCCCAGCTCTTGGCTAACGACTCCCTAGCTCTTGCGCGGCGACACCGAAAGGCGAAACCTACGACATCCCAGTACTCGCGAACGACACCAAAGATTTTAGCGCAACGACACCCAGCTCTTGGCTAACGACTCCCTAGCTCTTGCGCGGCGACACCCGAAAGGCGGAAACCTACGACATCCCAGTATCGCGAAAACACCGAAGATTTTAGCGCGACGACACCCCAGCTCTTGGCTAACGACTCCCTAGCTCTTGCGCGGTGACACCCGAAAGGCGGAAACCTACGACATCCCAGTACTCACGAACCGACACCAAAGATTTTAGCGCGACGACACCCCAGCTCTTGGCTAACGACTCCTAGCTCTTGCGCGGCGACACCCGAAAGGCGGAAACCTACGACATCCCAGTACTCGCGAATGGACACCGAAGATTTTAGCGCGACAACACCCCAGCTCTTGGCTAACGACTCCCTAGCTCTTGCGCGGCGACACCCGAAAGGCGGAAACCTATGACATCCCAGTACTCGCAAACGGACACCGAAGATTTTAGCGCGACGACACCCCAGCTCTTGGCTAACGACTCCCTAGCTCTTGCACGGCGACACCCGAAAGGCGAAAACATACGAAGGCAAACATATGAATACATCGAGGACACCCCTGCTCGCAATATAAAATTTGTGCATTTGCATTAAATATTAATCAGTGTTAATATGAATAAATTACATTCAATTTTCATTCAAAGAAGAATAAAAAAATTAAGAACATTTTTCGACAATGTCGCTAATCTTTTTGTTCAGGCCCTCTCTCAATATCGTCGCAGCTAAGTGTCGCCGGTAATCTCTGACTTCCTCATCCGTGAAATCCATCTTCATATCAGGATTGTCCCGTCGAGCAAGACATTCCATGTATCTCAGACAGTATAGGCCGCAATCCAGCGATCCGGTCGGTTGGCTTGGGCAATCCGAAATATCTTCCATCGGCCAAGTCATCGCTTCCTTCTTATCGCAGTAGATATGGAATATGTGGCCTAGAATTGTATGCCATTTCCTTGCATTGGCCTTGTACTTCGGGTTGCGTTTCATTGAATTCAGGTGCATGAACACCTTTCTTTCCATGTCGACAGCAACCAAATGCCAGTGCGAGTTATCAGAGTTTATTATGGTGAAAAGAAACCGGAATTGGGCCTTATCTTCATCCGATACATTGTCAAATATCGCGGCCCCTGATGTTCCAGCAAGTTCATGAGCAGGTGATGAGGAAGTCAGACACAGAGCGGATACGAAAACTGATGCAAATATGCACTTATGGTATCGGTCAGGATGCTCTGTCCAGTTGCGCATCAGAAACTCCTGGCCGAATCAATTATCTGCCAATGCAATGTAAACCGATTAATATAATTCTAAAATCAACAACTAGAACAGGTTTCTTGATATACTTACATCATCTATTATCATTTCATTGTTAATGAGATCTTGAAGATTTTTTCTTGTTACAACGCCAGAAAACATATTGTGTAGACGATCTCGTCGGTTAGTCGCTCGCTCAAAAAATTTTGAATAATAATTTGGTCATCTTCGACCGTTGTGTTGGGCTTTGACGTGCCCACTGTCTTCGCCGACTTTTTAGGACGGGTTGTCTCATAACATTCTCCGACGACCGTGGATGCCTTACGCTTCCTCGGCTCTTTTTTAACCCTCCTAACAAGCGAAGGCACTCCAATTTCTATGTCCATATTATCATCCTTTGGCGCAGGGGTGCCAAGTTTATTATCGGATATGGACTCATCTTTATTTTCATTCCCATGCTCTGTTTTATCATCCAATGAATCCCCCTCCAATCTCTTCTCCTCTGCTTTTGCATTCCCCGTCTCAATTGGACACTCGGATGAATGGTCCTCCTCCATCTTCTTCTCCTCACTATTTCCATTACCAGGCTCGCGGAGGACCAACTCCAGGGAATGCACCTTCTCTGTTTTTCCGTCTCCCTTGTCCTCCTCATTTATTGCATTACTTTCCTTTCTGAGCAGTGAACTGAGGAGGCTCTCAGCAATGGACAGCCTGTGCCTGACATCGTCGAGTTGATCCTTAACGCACTCCAATTCAGTCCTCAACTCGGCACATCCTGCGCAGCTATCCGTTGGTTGAGGGGCGCAGTATCTGTTGGTTGAGGGGATGCTACATTCTGCTGAGTGAGAAGCCAGCGCTCTTCTGGCAATGGTACAGTAGCTCCCTCCATCTGCAACGCAAGATGATAACAAATTAATATTAAGTGAACATATTGACGCATTAAGTTAAAAAATATGGTCAGAGCAATGGAGCAATGTACTAGCTTACCAAGTCGTGAGGCTGCAAGTCGGCAACCCGAACCGATTGGATCTTCATTTGGTGGTCATACCACTTCAACAGCCGGGGCAGTTTATCAGGGTATGCTGGTTCTCGCATTGATGTATGCTCGAGGAACCACGCCTGAACATGATATTTTTTTGGATATTAAATAATGTAATATTACAAAAAAATTTTACTAAGAACACTAATTATGCGTCTCAATAATCCTTACCACCAGTGCTGCCGAGCATCCGAACAGGGTAGGCTGCCTCCTAACTTTTTTTGCATTCTTTGAGTGCACCGGCTCCTCGAACGCAAGCAAGCAGCTATTTCTGGGAGAGCCAGAACAATCAACTCCTTCAGTGCCGAAGCCCAGTCGATGCTATCCAGTTGACTTAAGTCATCCAAGTGCTGGATGAGATACCGTGGACATCTCTGATTAGACTTTGGAGCCAAAAACATGGCCAACATGTATGCGATCCAAAGTCGGACGGTGTCCTCGACATCCTCCTGTACTTTAGATGATCGGAGTTGAAATATTAACTTCTCCAAACCTTCTTGGCGAAGATCTAAACCCTGGCCAAACCGTCTGAACAACCTTCCGTTGAACATTTGGCTGGACGTGTCGATCTTCTTCCCATGAGCTGGAAGTCCCAGAATGAGTGCGACTTCGTCGGCACTGAATAGAACTGGCTTTCCGCAGAAAATGAACTCGTCGCCTCCATTGTGACATCTTATGATGTCTGCTAGCAGTCGCCCGTCGACTGTGAACGTCTGCATGTCGACGAAGGCACCAAATGGGGTCCTTCGAATAAGTTTTGTATGCCGTCTAGTGAACCCCATCCTCCAAACCTTCTGAACGTATACGCCGGCCTGCAGCTATTCTTAAACAGCTGGGAAGCCTTCACTGGGGGGACTGGAACAATTTTATTGTCAACTGAAACAGGGGGTAAGACAGAAGACATACTTGTCATGAAATTTTAAGAGAGGATGTCATAATATTTTAACATAGTGATAAACATACCTGAAGGAGCCGCATCCTCATTCGAACGAAGAACCATGTCCTTGCATTGTTCCGCCATTTTCTCCGTCTGCTTCTTCTTTGTTCGCGGTCTTCGTCCACAAACGAAAGCACTCATCTCCATGAATGAAGTATACGGAAGAATGAACTATGGAAGAAATTTAGGAGGGAAAAGGAGACCAGTGGCTTCTCGAGCAAGAGACGAAGGATGGCTTCTTGAGCAAAAGGATGGCTTCTCGAGCAACAGACGAATGAGTGCTTTTTCTAGGGTTTATGCCGACCTCAGAGAAATACGAAAGGACACCCGGATCGCCACGATCACATCACAGTGACCCGCAAACCCATAGGAACTGCCCACATTTTGCAACTTTTCTCGAAAAGATGGCATGGCTGAGTTACTAGGGTGTCGTCGAATTAGTACTAGGGTGACGTCAAATTCCCGCCTTGTTCAAGCATGGGTGTCGTCGCCTTAAAGCTAGGGTGTCGTGAGATTTCAACTGGGGTGTCGCGAAGGATTTACGGCGATTTGAACTAGGGTATCGCGGGGATTCTCTATGTGGTCAGTTTTAAGTAAGGGTGTCGTTTCCTTAAAGCTAGGGTGTCGTGATATTTCAACTGGGGTGTCGCGAAGGATTTACGACCGAATTTGACTAGGGTGTCGCCGGGGACTCTCTATGTGGTCATTTGTAAGCACGGGTGTCGTCGCCTAAAGCTAGGGTGTCGTGGGATTTCAACTGGGGTGTCGCAAAGGATTTACGGCCGAATTAGAACTAGGGTGTCGCTGGGATTCTCTCCATGGTCAGTTTTAAGCACGGGTGTCGTCTCCTTAGAGCTAGGGTGTCGTGAGATTTCAACTGGGGTGTCGCGAATGATTTTCGCCGAATTCCACTGGGTGTCGGAATTCTCTCCGTGGTCATTTGTAAGCACGGTGTCGTCGCCTTAAAGCTAGGGTGTCGTGGGATTTCAACTGGGGTATCGCAAAGGATTTACGACCGAATTCAAACTAGGGTGTCGCTGGGATTCTCTCCGTGGTCAGTTTTAAGCACGGGTGTCGTCTCCTTAGAGCTAGGGTGTCGTGAGATTTCAACTGGGGTGTCACGAAGGATTTACGGCCGAATTCGACTAGGGTGTCGCTGGGGACTCTCTATGTGGTCATTTGTAAGCACGGGTGTCGTCACCCTAAAGCTAGGGTGTCGTGGGATTTCAACTGGGGTGTCGCGAAGGATTTACGGCGAATTAGAACTAGGTGTCACTGGGATTCTCTCCGTGGTCAGTTTTAAGCACGGGTGTCATCTCCTTAGAGCTAGGTTGTCGTGAGATTTCAACTGGGGTGTCACGAATGATTTTCGATCGAATTCCACTGGGTATCGCTGGGATTCTCTCCGTGGTCATTTGTAAGCATGGGTGTCGTCGCCCTAAAGCTAGGGTGTCGTGGGATTTCAACTGGGGTGTCGCGAAGGATTTACGGCCAAATTAGAACTAGGGTGTCGCTGGGATTCTCTCCGTGGTCAGTTTTAAGCACGGGTGTCGTCTCCTTAGAGCTAGGGTGTCGTGAGATTTCAACTGGGGTGTCGCGAATGATTTTCGGCCGAATTCCACTGGGGTGTCGCTGGGATTCTCTCCGTGGTCATTTGTAAGCACGGGTGTCGTCGCCCTAAAGCTAGGGTGTCATGGGATTTCAACTGGGGTGTCGCGAAGGATTTACGGCCGAATTAGAACTAGGGTGTTGCTGGGATTCTCTCCGTGGTCAGTTTTAAGCACGGGTGTCGTCTCCTTAGAGCTAGGGTGTCGTGAGATTTCAACTGGGGTGTCACGAATGATTTTCGGCCGAATTCCACTAGGGTGTCACTGGTATTCTCTCCGTGGTCATTTGTAAGCATGGGTGTCGTCGCCCTAAAGCTAGGGTGTCGTGGGATTTCAACTGGGGTGTCGCGAAGGATTTACGGCCGAATTCGAACTAGGGTGTCACTGGGATTCTCTCCGTGGTCAGTTTTAAGCACGGATGTCGTCTCCTTAGAGCTAGGGTGTCGTGAGATTTTAACTGGGGTGTCGCAAATGATTTTCGGCCGAATTCGACTAGGGTATCGCGGGGATTCTCTCCGTGGCCAGTTTTAAGCACGGGTATCGCAGCATTGGTACTAGGGTATCGCAGTATTTGGCTTCCCTATCTCTTCATTGATGGTTTCTGTTCACGAGGGGGGCGAGGTACTCCTGGGGTGTTTGCTGCCATTCGCTCTTATCTTGTTGAAACTCACGACACCCTTGTTCAAAACGTTAAGACAAAGCATTAGTTGAAAACCCACGACACCCTAGTAGAAAACCCTATCGTCAAGATCATAAACCACAACAACCTCATAACGAAAGAATGTTTTGTGCTGCGGACGACATTTCCTCCAGAAGTTTTTGTACAAAGACTCCAGTAGCCAGGTTTTCCAGCCTCGAAGCTGGAATATTTTCTTTCGACCGGACTCTCAGAGCGAGGGCGACGGTTCGTGCTCAACTGATTCCGGTGATGCATCCGAAATCCAGAGTGAGGGGAAAGAAAGGGGAAGAAAGAGAGTTCTTCTTGCACAGATGAAATCCAACGTAAAATGGCGCTAGGATGGAAGGAAAGGGCATTTTCGTCCGTACGCTAATTTTAAAAAAAATGAACTACTTTAAATGCCCGTCACGTTTAGAATGTTACATCGTAGCAGGGTCATACTGCCCGGCACCGTCATCCACGTAGGCTCTACGTAGACCAATCATAAGAGACGGTGCAGCCCACGTAGGCCTTGCTGCATCGGTGGCGGTGTACAAAGACTTTTCCTTTGTCCCAAAGCCAAACCAGTCCTACCATAGAAGATAATGTGGGCTGGAATTGGGTTAGGTCCAACCCAATTCATCTTTGGTTGGCACTCTCAAAAACAAATATATCTGATTTGTTTTCTTATGAAAAGGCCTGGTTAATTCCATTTGATTCCTTGATATTTTTACACTTCCCCCTAAACTAAAAGAAGTCACAATCGACTTTCTAATTACAATTTAATTTATATTTTATTATTATCTTTTAAGTAAGTATTAAGTTAATAAAAAAGCTGTCACATGATTTAATCAAAACTTATTTAAGATAGTTACATAATCATTTTTTTATTAACTTTAATGCTTATTTAAAATATAGTGACAAGTGCAAATTAAATCATAAGGATCAATTATAAAATTAGTTTAAGAAAGAAAACGTAAATACACCTAAATTTCACAAGTAATTAAGCTACATATTTAGAAAAAGAGCTACGGGATAGGCTTTCTCATTTCGGTTGGCTCTCTATCTCTCTCCCAATAATGATTAATACCTAAAATAAATTTTTAAAAGGAACCTATCAAATTGAAATCTGGGCAACTCTTTCAAATATTACCTTGTTATTCTCAAAACTTTTCATGCCAATTAATATATTATTAATGATCCATCCCTTCACCATCATCATGTCCTTTCATTATATCTACAATGAAGAGATGCCTATTAATTATACTAATATCTCTTCATCATTTCTTTTATGAAAAGATATTTATTATTACATTAATAGATATATCTCTTCATCTCTTTTATAAATAGCTATTTCCTGATAAAATAGCTAATATTAGCATCTCTTTATTATCACATCCTTTCAAAAAAATTTTAAAAATATATAATGGCATCTCTTTGCTTCAATTTCTAATCCAATCATCCATGTGAGAAGTCTAACATGGGTTTTATTCCCATACATCTGTTTTACAATATTTGGATGCAGTCACATGTTTACAACTGAATCTATAGTTTGATTATTAGTTAGGTTAGGGTTTTGTATTTTGGCTGGATATAGTCAACTGCTATATAGTTTGTTTCTTTAAGGGAGCTTTTGGACCACATCATCTGTTGATGCCAAGTCATCTTCCTTCAACGTCGAGAAACGGAGATCCTTCTCCTCGAAGTGCTCCTGCAAAAAGTCCCCAGAGACCGGTTGCACCGGTAGGGACCCTCCGATGCTCAAGTAAGCAACTCGAAAACAGATAAGAGTAAACTAGCAAAGAGATAGCTAGATAACTTGAGTTCAGATCCCTTCCTCGTTGTGAGTGTGGGCTTTTATACCTGTTCGATGATCCATTTTTTCTCTTCCAGAAGATGGTTGAGTTCAAGGCGCCCTTGTCCGATATCGGGTAGAGGGCAAGGCTGACAGCGACAAGTCACAACCGACACTGGGCATGTCAAAGGTGTCTTGCCCCGCCGGCCACCTACCAAGCGTGGCGCCACAGGTGGCAAGTGGGCCTAGTCGTGTCAAGCGTGTGCCGTTACAGGCCGCAGCCACGCGCTGTTGCAGGAGGCAGTAGTCCACGTGGCCATCAAGGATGATTGGTGGGCCACGTGGGTGTGTCAAGTGGCTCGAGGTAGCGGGGCAAGAGGCCCAAAGTTAGTGGCCCCCTAGTCCCAAGGCCGAGGCCGAGGGGATGGAGGGTCTGAGTCCGAGGCTGAGGGGACGCCGGGTCCGAGGCCGAGGGGGCCTCGAAGGCCGAAGGGACTCCGAGTCCGAGGCCGAGGAAGGCCTCGGAGGCCAAAGGTGACTCAGGGATCGAGGTGGGGGCTCCAGCAGTTATCTTCTCCGTTAACCTTAACAACGTTGGATTGAGATAAAGTGGGCCCACCTATGTGAGGCGAAAGGGGTGTCACTGCCCAAGTGGCTGCTCCCAGCAGACCGCCAATTGCCGAAAAGCACGTGTCCATGGGTGCAGCAATGCCTTAGCACGGGTGATTCGGGGTTGCAGCAGTGTCGCTCCACATCGTCCGTATGATCCGCAGAGATCAGCCTTGGGGTGGGGGTGTCCCCTCGGGGCTTATGAAAAGCCACCACCATCATTGCCATCATGATGCTGACGTCAGCGCTGCCTCACCATTGGCCAAAGGTAGATCGTCCCACGCGCCGAGCGCCTACCGAGGTGACTCAGCCTATAGCGGGAGTCCACGTGGTTGGGTAGGTGAGGCGGGATGATTTGAAACTGATAAGTTAGGCGGAAAGCCGGATTTTGTCACTTTGCCTGAGATCGTCTTCTACCTCCAGCTCTCGACCTCATCTTCTTCCCGAGACCTTGCTTCCGCTGCTCTGCTCCAGATCAGCTTCTTGATCACTTCCTGCTCCCCTAGCTTTTCCAATAGACCTTCCCCATGGCATCTTCACCCTCTTGGCCTTCATCTGCATCCACTGAGGACTAGATTTTATCTTCGAGGCTCTGTGCCTCTCCATCTCCCAATCCCTTGTGGTCCTCCTCTTCTCATCCTTCAGAGGGCCACATTCCTCTCTCCCAGCAGTGAGACGCCACTGCGGTTCTAGCTAGGAGACGCTCGGCGGCCGCCGGCGCCTCCTCGAGGGTGGGGGCGAAATCCCTGACGGGGACCGCCTCCACGGTAACGGGCCAGGACTTGGCCAATATTAGGGCCCATTACCAAATCCCTAGGGACATAGGGCTCTTCTGCCAACCCTCGACGATAGGGTGGTCTCCTTCCGACCCGGTAGGGTAGCCATGTACGAAATTTCTTTGAAGTTAGGTCTCCACTTGCCCTTTCACCCTTTCTTTGTTAACCTCCTTTACTATTACTCTTTGACTCCCACTCAGCTGGTCCCAAACTCCCTTCAAACCATCTGCGCCTTTATAGTCCTCTGCCACTTCCATTGTATCACACCTAGACTTTCCCTATTCCGCATCTTTTACACACTCCGACAACAGGTGGGTTGGTGGTTGTTTCAGCCTCGGCTCGATCGAGTCCTTAAACTGTACCTCCCCTCCTCCGTTAAGAGATGAAAGTCCCAATTCTTCTTCGCCGACCTCGATAGGGTCAAGCCTAGGTGGGGGGACCCGGACCTTAGGCCCAACATGAATTCATCCATTCTCACGGGGGACAAGGAAGCGCTGGGGCAGTTATTGACGGCCGACATCCCAAGTGCAACCAACTTCTATTGGAGGACAATCTCTGACTCGCGGGGGTCTCTACCCGGAGCGGTGAGTAGTGGCTGACCCGATACTTAGCCAATTTTTCCCTTTGTTTTCTTCTTCCTCCTTTTTTTTTACTAACTCCGACCAATGATGTGCAGTGATGAAGGTACCCACTCATACCCTCAGGAAGGCGGCCGCCAAGAGGAAGAAGGCTCTCGAGGGCATCGAGGGCCCGAGCACAAGGCTCTCGAGGGCATCGAGGGCCCGAGCACAAGGCCACGAACTCAGGCTCCCAGCCAGCCTATGGCACAACCTTCTCCGTCCCCAGGGTGCAGGGAGTTAGCAACCGCTCCTGCAGTGGACCTAATGGCTGACACACCCCCGGAAGAAGTGAGGGCCGAGGGTGTGGCAGCAGTGGAGCTCCCCATCCCGGTCGAACCGACCCAGGCTGAGGGGACACCAAGCCCGAGTGAGACCGCACCCACCGCGGTGGTGGAGCCCATGGGAGATGCGCCGGCTACGTCCGAGCCGATCGGGGCTGCTGAAGGAGGCGATGGCGAGGTGATACCCTTCAGGCCCTCGGTGATGAACCACGAACGTCGAGCAGAATGGTTGATCTTCCAGCTTATCCAGCCAGAGTTCCAGGAGGAGCTCAGCCAGCTGGGTGCATCAGCATTCTTCCACAAAGCCTTCGTGGCGCTCGTTCGGGTAAGTAGTGCTTATGCTTTGGAGTTTGTCATCTAGCTGGGCTAGTACTGACGTGCTTTTGATGCAGTCGGCTAATTCCTTGGTGGCCACGAGGGAAGTAAAAAACCAAGGGAAGGTCATCATCTGCGAGGCCCGACGGGATGCCGAGGAGGCCTGAGCTGAGAGGGCTGAGGGGACCCTGGAAGCGGCGAGAACCAACCGAGCCACCGAAATCGAGGGGGCCGCTAGGCGGGCAGAGGTCGAAGCCGAACGTGCCCGGGCAGCCCTGAACCAACTCGGGGTGGCGGAGGGCGCCGTCTCCGACAGGGACCGTCACATTGCCGAGCTTAGCTCTGCCATCCAGGCAGCCGAGGTGAGGGCGAAGCATGCCAAGGAGGCAGCGAGGACGTCCGCCTCCCTGGCTGGGGAGGAGGAGACCAGGGCCCGCGAGGCAGAGGCGGCCGCCAAGGGGAGGGTCACGACGGCCATAAAGGAGTTCCGGGCATCCTTGTGCTTCTCGGAGGAGCTAGCTGAAGCCTCCGTGGATGTATATCTCCAAGGATTCTGGGATGGCAAGGAAAAGGTGGCCCGGGTCCTTGACTTCCCCTGTGCCCTGGAGATTGAACCGTACCTGATGTCCGAGGGGGCCTCATCCGATGATGAGCCCACTGCTGCCGATCCTTGCCTTTTGTACTTGTTTTGTTTTTTTTTTTTGTACTAAAGTCCGACACAGTCGGCATTTTGTAAGCACTTTTTTAGTAATGAAAATTTCTTTTTTTTTTTTAATGTGTGCTAGACTTAACGGTTTCCCTCGGCTCGTCGACATGGGACCCCTAGGGGCTGCATCGGTGCTGGGGATAATACTCGACGGCTCACTGCCATCAGATCTGCGACTTAGCCATTTTGTAGGGTTAGGGCCCAAAGGGAGCACCGAGGTTGGACTTGAGGTCAAGTCGGCCTCAGGCTGCTAAGTACCGGTTGCACATCGGCCTTCGGCGCCGATGGAACATAGGCCTTCGATGCCGATGGAACGTAGGCCCTCGATGCCGATGGTGCATCGGCATTGGAGCGTCGAGCAGGCATCGATCGTGTGCTTTTTAGAGCCAATGGTACACCGGCCTTCGGTGCCAATGGTACATCGGTATTGAGGTGCCAAGCTAGCCTCGGGCTTTTTGTAGCCGGTGGTACACCGGTCTTCGATGCCGATGGTACATTTATCTTGAGGTGTCAAGCTAGCTTCGGACTTTTTGGAACTGATGGTACATTGGTCTTCGATGCCGATGGTACATCGGTCTTGAGGTGCCGAGCTGGCCTTGAGATTTTTGGAGCTGGTGGTACATCGATCTTTGGTGCCGATGGTACATCGGTCTTGAGGTGCTGAGCTGGCATCGGGCTTTTTGGAGCCGATGGTACACCGGTCTTCGGTGCTGATGGTACATTGGCCTTGAGGTGTCAAGCTGACATTGGGCTTTTGGAGTTGGTGGTACACCGATCTTCGATACCGATGGTACATCGATCTTAAGGTATCGAGCTAGCCTCGGGCCTTTTGGAGCCAGTGGTACACCGGTCTTCGATGTCGATGGTACATCGGTCTTGAGGTGCCGAGCTGGCCTTGGGCCTTTTGGAGATGGTGGTACACCAGTCTTCGATACCGATGGTACATCGGTCTTGAGGTGCTGAGCTGGCTCGGGCTTTTACTGAAAAGATGGGTTACTCGAACACGCTTTCATTAATATAGAACATGGGGCAGGAGCCCGAAAGAATGTAAATGCACAACTCAACATAGAGAGGGGTACATTTTTGATAATACTGACGGAGGTTGTCAGAGTTCCAGGTCTGCGGGAGTGACTTTCCATCCAGCCCTTCGATTTTGTATGCCCCATGATGGAGGGCTTCGGTGACTCGATAAAGTCCTTCTCAATTTGGCGATAGCTTCCCACCTTCCGTTGGCTTTAAAACTTCGGTCCGTCGGACGACTAGATCTCCCGGCATGAATGTCCTAGGGTGGACATGGGCATTATAGTACCTAGCTGTCCGCTGTCGGTAGGCGGTCATTCGGAGCCGTGTTCGGTTACGTACCTCCTCCACAATATTGAGGTTGGCTCGTAGCTAGCCTGAATTGTCCTCCTCACTGTATGACTCTGTCCGGGGCATCGGGGCACCTATCTCCACTGGGATGATGGCCTCAGAGCCAAAGACGAGGCTGAAGGGAGTCTCTCCGGTGGAAGCACGTGGCATCGTGTGGTAGGCCCATAGCACGCTAGGGAGCTCCTCCATTTACTTTCCTCTGAAGTCATCCAGCCATGCTCAAAGTCCTTGGAGGATGATGCGGTTGGTCACCTCGACCACGCCATTGGTCTGAGGGTGTCCGACAGAGATGAACTACTGATGAATGCCTAGTTTGGTGCAAAATCCCCTGAAAGGCGTATTGTCGAACTGCCGACCATTGTCGGTGACGAGGGTATGCGGCCGCCCGAACCAACAGATTATAGATTTCTAGAAAAGGACCTCACCTTGCCCTCGGTGATCTTGGCCAATGCCTTGGCCTCAATCCATTTAGTGAAGTGGTCGATGACTACCAGAAGAAACTTGCACTGACCAGAGGCCGGAGGAAACGGTCCCAATATGTCCATCCCCCACTGAGCAAAAGGCCAGGGGGCTCAGCTGAGAGGTTGGCTGACGCTGGATGTTGGCATGACATTGACAGCTATCACACTTCCTAACGAGCTCGGCGACATCCTTCCTCATTGTCAGCTAGTAGTACCCTTGCTGTAGGGCCTTATATGCCAGAGCTCTACCCTTCAGATGACTTCCGCACCCTTCAGATGACTTCCGCAGATGCCTTTGTGTATCTCCCACAGGATGTAATCAGCTTCTATGGGACCGATGCACCTAAGGACCAGGTACGAGAATGACCTTCGGTAGAGCCTCCCGTATATCATTAAAAACTTTGGAGCCCGCTGCTTGAGAAGTCTGGCCTTAGCTGGGTCTTTGGGAAGGGCGCCATCTGTAAGGTACCGGATATAAGCGTCCATCCAAGAGGGTTCTTGTGCGATCGGCAGGGCTTCCTTCGTGGCTTCGATGCTTGGGACCTCCAGATGCTCCACATACATTCTTCCCAAGGTCCCGTCGGCCGAGGTGGCCAAACGGGAGAGTGCATCAGTCCGAGTGTTCTCTCCCCTGGGGATGTAACTGATGTAGAAGTAAGCAAAATGGGAGGCTCAGGACTGAACCTCCCCCAAATAATGGGACATTATTGGATCTCAGGCTTCATATTCCCCAGCAACTTGCCCAGAGACGAGCTGAGAGTCTGTAAAAGCCCTTAGACGCCTCGCACCGAGTTTCCCGACCAGCTTCATCCCCACCAGCAGGGCTTCGTACTCCACTTGGTTGTTGGTGGCGGGGAAAAGGAACCAAAGAGCGTACTCCACCGCTTCTCCCTTGGGGCTCGCGAGAATAAGACCAGCTCCACTCCCTTGAAAGTTTGATGCACCATCCACATGAAGGATCCAGTCTTCCTCTCCTGCTCCTCTGCCATGGGGATCTCCAAGTGCAGTTCCTTCGAAAGCTCCTCGGCCCAATTGCACTCGACGAGGAAATCGGCTAACACCTGGGACTTCATTGCGGACCTCGGACGGATCGATAAGTCAAATTCTCCCATCTTGATAGCCCACTTTGCAAGTCATCCGGAGGTGTCTGGACGGGATAAGACAGTCCGAAGGGGCTGGTCCATGAGCACTACAATTGGATGGGCTTGGAAGTAGGGTCAGAAGCGCTGAGCAAAGATGATTAGGGCGAAGATGATCTTCTCAGTCCTGGAGTACCTGGTCTCCGCATCGTGAAGTACATTACTAGTGTAGTATACTGGCTTATGCGTTCCGTCGGCGTCCATGCAGACAAACACGGAGCTGACGACCTCAGGGGAGGCTGCAAGATATAGAAAGAGCTCCTCTCCACTCCTCGGCTTTGACAGCAATGGCGGGATGGATAAAAACTTCTTTAACTCCTCGAAGGCTTCTTGGCACTCCTTCATCCACTCGAAGCTGTTGACCTTGCGCAACGCCTTGAAGAAAGGCAGGCACCTCTCCGTCGACTTGGATAAGAAGCGGCTCAAGGCTGCCACCCTTCCAATCAGGTATTGTACCTCCTTCTTGTTAGCAGGGGGCCTTATATCCAGAATAGCCCAGATTTTGTCAGGGTTCGCCTTGATCCCCCGTTGTATTACCATGAAGCCCAAGAACTTGCCCGTTGTAACCCCGAAGGCGCATTTGTGGGGGTTCAGCCTCATCTGAAATCGACAGAGGTTGCTGAAGGTCTCCGCCAGGTCGGCAACATGGTCGGCTGTATGGGTACTCTTGGTCAGCATGTCATCAACGTACACCTCCATATTGCGCCCTATTTGGTCCTCAAAGACCTTATTCATTAGCCTCTGATAGGTGGCACCCGCATTCTTCAGTCCGAATGGCATCACCTTGTAGCAGTATATCCCCTTCTCGATCACAAACGAGGTAGCCTCTTCATCTACTGGATCTATCTTGATCTAGTTGTAACCCGAAAAGTCGTCCATGAAGCTGAGGGTCTCGTGGCCGGATGTGGCATCCACCAACTAGTCAATCCGAGGCAATGGAAAACTGTCCTTGGGGCATGCCTTATTGAGGTCGGTGAAGTTCATGCACATCCTCTAGCTTCCACTGGCCTTGTGGACCATCACGATGTTAGCTAGCCAGTCGGGTTAGTAGACCTCCCTAGTGTGGCCAGCAGCCACTAGCTTGCGCACCTCCTTATCAACTACCCTCTGTCGGTCGGGGGCAAAGCTCCTCTTTTTCTACCGGATGGACCGACACTCCGGTTTGATGTTGAGCTAGTGGGTAATTACCTCCTCAGGGATACCCAGCATATCGGATGCCGACCATGCAAAGATGTCGGAGTTGGCCCACAGAAAAGCGAGAAGCTAGTCTCACGCCTCCTCTGGGAGCAGGGCTCTGATCTGGATCGTCCTAGTCGGGTCTTCCCCCAAAGGGAAGGTCAGCAGATGCTCAGCCGGCTCTTCTCTCCTCTCCGAGTCTTGAGAGTCGACTACTTCTGGTGCAAGTGCAGGTACCACCCCCTGTGGGCTGGGGGCCATGTGGTAGCAAAGCGGCAGCGGGTTCTGCTCTCCCCGCATCTCCCCGATTCCCTTGCTGGCAGGGAGCCTCATGAGCAGCCTTTTGGTGGAGATGACGGCATCAAAAATATTTAGCCCGGGTCTACCGAGGATGGCATTGTAGGCAAGAGGAACCCGTACCAAAAGAAAATTCATGCAAACTGTGCTCTAGCATGGTGGTGTCCCGGCCGTTATGGAGAGGGTGATCTTCCCCTCAACTCTCACCAAGTCTCTTGTAAAACTCATTAGAGGTGTGGTGATAGGCCGAAGGGAGCTGGGAGACAAGTTCATCCGAACAAATGCGTCATAACTCAAAACGTCCACCGAGCTAAAATTCTTTTTACAGGATGTTTAGCGATCGTCATGGACACAACGACGCTGTCATCATTTTTGTTGACCACCCCCTCTAGGTCCCTTTTAGAAAAGGGAATTACAGAGTCTAACCCTTCCTCCCCACGCGGCCTCTTGGATGTGCTGCCTGCCCTTCAGGAGATCATTGCCACCGTCCTCTTGGTTGGGGTGTTGTCGATGCTAGCTATTAGTGGTAGAGGCACTGACGGGCCGGGTGCACCCGAGTTGCCCCTCTGGATGAACTTTCCCAAGTGGCCACGCTGGATGAGGTCCTCTATTGCCTTCTTCAACTGGCGACAGTTATCGGTGTCGTGGCTGTGGTCCCAGTGAAAGCGGCAGTATAAATTTTTGTTGTAGGGGGTCCTTGGGTTCAGCGGAGGAGGGCATTGAAGGTACGGCTCGCCCTCTATCTCAAGCAAAATGTTAGATATCAGAGCAAGCAAGGGAGTGAATGGACCATCCCTGGGGGCGAGAGCTCGGGGACGGTTGTTCGGACAGTGGGGAGGCTCGGGCCTGTTGGGATGAACCTCAGTAGGCTCGGGCCGAGTTGGCTTCTTGGTAGAGCTACCATTAGCCTCGCGCTGGAAGGAATCAGCTTTGTCGGTGTGGATGTACTTTTATGCCTGGCTCAAGAGTTCGGCGTAGGAGCTGGGCGGCTTCTTGTCAAGTGAATATGCAAAGCGGAAGGGACGGAGCCCTCGCTTCAAGGCTAGGGTGGCCACAGAATCCTCAAGGTTGTAGACCTCGAGGGCAGCTTCTTTGAATCGGGCGACGAAGTCCCATAGGGACTCGCCACCCTTCTTTTAGATGGAAAATAGGCTATCCGCCACCCGAGAAATCTTTTGGCAAGCATCAAAATGGGCCAAGAAGGCCATCTCTAGCTGGCGAAAGGAGTTGATGCTCCATGGCGGCAAGCGAGAGTACCAAGCTCGGACGGCCTTCCTCAATATAGCGGGGAAGGCTATGCAGAGAAGAGAGTCGGTTGCCCCCTGGACCTACATGAGGACCTTGTAGCTTTTCAGATGGTCCAAGAGATCGGTGGTCCCGTCATATGGGTCCAGCTAAGGAAGACGAAACCGGATTGAGATGGCTCCTCCATAATATGGTGGGACAGCGGTGGCCGGCTATCATAATTCGCCTCAGGTAGGTTGGTGATCCAGCGGCTGAGCTCCTTCAGCCGCTGGTTGTACTCATCGAGCCGGCGCTTGGCCCGGCGAGCTATCCGGCCATCGAAGGACTCCTCCCTTGAAGATTTCGAAGAGGGGGAGGAGTGATAGCGGTGAAGACGGGTGCGCTCCGCCTCCCTTCCGTGCTGCCGCTTGGGGGAAGAACTAGCATGGCGAGAGGGAGACCGGGACCTCTTAGAGGTCTCCCAGTGATGATTCCTGGGCAAAGCATGGCGGGCGGTGGCGAACATCTCAGATGGGAGACCTTCTTCGAGAAGAATGCTGACTGGGCTGGACCATCCCTGGCATTGATGAGGGTGGCTTGCAGGACTTAGACCATCGCCACCAACGATTGGACTTGCATGGTGAGGGCAACGATCCGATCATCTTGATGCTGCTGCGGCAGTGGTGGCGATAGTGGTGTAAGGATGCCAGCCTGGGGAGCAAGGGAATTGGCCGCCGATAGGTCCGCTCCCAGGCGGTGCCCCCCGGCGTGGCTGGTGGAGACCTCTTGCGCATGCGTTGTCACCATGTTCTTGAGTGCTCAGGGAAAGAAGATCTACACCTAACTGGTTTGAAGCTTTTCTTTCTCTCCCTCCCTTCCTGGCGCGCCAATCTGTTGACACCAAGTCACCTTCCTTCAACATCGGGAAACGAAGATCCTTCTCCTCGAAGTGCTCCTGCAAGAAGCCCTCGGAGATCGATTGCACATGTGGGGACCCTCCGACGCTCAAGTAAGCAACTCGAGAACAGACAAAAGTAAACTAGCAAAAAGATAGCTAGAGAATTTGAGCTCAGATCCCTTCCTCGTTGTGAGTGTAGGCTTTTATACCTGTTCGAGGATCCCTTTTTCCACTTCCAAAAGGTGATTGAGTTCAAGGCGCCCTTGTCCGGTAGCGGGCAGACACCTTCGGATTACGGAGCCGACCCCCGAAAGCGATGAGCCAACACTTAACTTTCTCAGAGTCGACTCCTCAACAACCTTTTATTTTCTATTTTTGGATACCTGACTTGAAGCTGACACCTAAAAAGTTGGAGCCGACTCCAACCTGTCAGGAACGGATTTTTTATCTGTCAGAACGGACTCCAACGGTAATATTTCTTTTTACCTAACCTCTAACGGCTATTTTCTTTGTGTGTAGAAAGATTCAAACATCTCACAATGGCTATATTTTCCATCTAAATCTGGATTAAAAGATCTATAAAAAGGAAAAATCGTTCGTTTTGAAAGAGAGAGGAAATACACGAGAAAAGAGGAGAAAAATCAAGAAAAATAATCTATGAAAAAGAGAGATAAATCAAGAGGAAAGTCTTAGAGCTCAAATCCATCAACCTCATAAAGCTCATTGAGAAATCCACAAGCTTCTCAAGTTCAAATCAAGGAGATTTCCATCCTTAGAAGAAAGAAAGCAAAAGCCCCAAATCCTCAACTTCTCAACTGTAAATTTCTGAAGAATCTGAGCTGAGGCCCTGATTCAATTTTTCAAAAGAGAATAGGAAAAGAAGAAAAGAAGAAAATCACACATTCAAAGAGCTTCAAATAGGCTTTTCTAATCCTTGCTTAGTTTATTGTTTATTTGCTCATTTGAGGAGCTGTTGTGTACTTAAACTCCATTTTCATTAGTGTTTGCTAATTCAATAGGGGGATTAAATTAGTGGAGGTAGTAGTATACCTCGGTACAAGCTAAGGATAGCTTGTTGTTGGGTTGTGTGCTGATGAGCCCGAAAACCAGCTGGATTTGTTGTGATCCCGAAGGAAACAACAAGTTTTGAGTTGTAAGCTTGTAAAACAACTCGACTGTAATCAAAAGGATTATAGTGTGGACCCAAGTGAAGCTTGGGGTGGACGTAGGTGTTGGATACACCGAACCACTATAAAATCTTTGTGTTTGTCATGCTTTGTTTATTAGTCTCTCTCTATCTTATTTATTTGTGCATTTATCTACTTTATACTTAAGCTCTTTCATATCAAAGGAAATAGTTTTTAAAAGAGTTAAATTTTTTAAAAACCCAATTCACCCCCCCCCCTCCTCTTGGGTTGCCATCTGGGCCAACAAAGAACCTAGTATATGATATTGTGATACATGAGTTTTGAATATGAGTTTTTAAGCATAAAGAAATAAGCATGAGTTTTGAGCATGAGTTTTAAGCATAAAAAAATAAGCATGAGTTTTAAGCGTAAAGACATAAGCATGAGTTTCGATGAGGGGATGGTTGATGCATACATGGCATATTTGATGATAAAGCTTTACAAATGGCATATTTTGATGTATGTATCATACTAAGCATTAGGTAGCTATGGGACTGATCATCCTTTAGACTGTGCTGTAGCATGAGCATTGCACACTACTATTGAGCCGGCACTTCCTTGCGATTCGATCGTACGATGAACCTCAGAATCAGAGGTGAGTGCATGCTTGACCATGCCAGAGGGGCAGGTTGTAAGCAGTCCGTGAGGACATGAATCATAGCTCAGTGGAGTTGGTTACTATTATATATAGCCCGTGGGGGCAGAAAGGAAACCCGGGGTTCCAGGGTTAAGGAACAAAGCACTTTGTTGGGTGAACCGCACGGGTAAGGGGTGCTATTTGTACGGGGATCCTGTTGCTAGTCATGCACCTAATGAGAGTACACCTTCAGGAGGATGACTGTAGGATGGTACATCAGAGGCATTATACACACAGCTCAGTAGCATGAGATTTAAAAGTATATATTGTGATTTAAAAAGGATCAGTAGGCCAAGTAATTATCCCAAGAGGAAAAGTTTACATGAGATACCAGTGGGCAAGCAGATCGCAGTGGAAATTTGAAAATTTAATAAAGAAAGTCTGGGCTGTAGGTAAAGAATGCATATCTTCATATTGTAATACATGGGTTTTTTTATCTTGATGAGTTATCTTTCAGTGAAAAGTTATTGTAGAGTATTTTAGTACTGATATATTATTTGAAGAATAAGCTATATTTTACTTTATCTGATATCATGTTAAAAATACTTTGAGTTATACAAGCTATATAGTATCAGCATACGGTTAAAAATGTAAGGTTATGGTTCTCTATTTCTCCATGGTTAGATGGTTATCCAGTCACTGGGACTTAGGTCTCACCCTTCTATGATTGATATTTACTTTTAGATCACTAAGTATTTCTACCAGGATCAAAGGATAAGCAGGACCGAACCCTTAGCTGGTGAAGCTTGCTTGGATGCAAGGATGTATAGATGATAGCCTTGCATATTGAGATAGTGTGGGATGATATTTGTATATTTGCATATGTGTATGTGTATAGTAAGATGTGGTAATGTATCAAACTTATTTGGATATGAATACAAGACTTATGTTTTGGAGAAAATTATGAGCATGATATATGTACTTATGATTTTGATGTCGATTGTGAATGTGATCTTGTAAATTGCCTGAGGATGTCATGAAAAATATTATCTGAGCAGGTTGATGCTTAGTATTGTTTTAAGTGATGTGCATATATAATTGAGCTGATAATAAAAAGTTTTAACAAGATGTGTTTTCGAGTGTCTACTACTGATAATTTATGGGGTTCTCTAGCTCTTTATGGAGCGCTACATAAAGACTAGTAAAACTCTATCTGATTACCATAGGTGTGCAGGTGTGCTGTCGGTGGCCCTAGAGAGAAGGGGGAGCTGACAAGTTTTGGTATCAGAGCCCTAGGTTATTATGTCCTAGGGGAATAAGTATGAGAATGAGTCTAGGATGATTGAATGATTATGATTATAGCTATTGAATGACAAAACTGATGTAATGAATAATATCTTATAGGACGATTACTACAAAGGCATCTAGAGAGACAGAGCAATCCTCAGGCAAGGATAGAAGCAGAGGTCAAAGTAGACCCAGAAGGTTAGTTAGAAAAAGTCAAATTGGTAGCATGGCTTCTAGTGATTCCACCGAACCAGTATCTAATGAGGCTAGAGTGAGGGCATCTTCAGAGCAGATGCCAGAGTCTTCTTCACAGTCTACTACCCCTATGCCAGTGGACCCATCTCGGGCACAGACTCAGGTGCCTAGTATGCCAGAGCTAGTAGGCATGATTACTCAGGCTGTGGTAGCAGCTATGGGTGCTAGTTCCAGCCTTCCAGCTAAAAATTTGGAGGTTGTGAGGAATGTAAAAGAGCTAGGAAGTTGGAGGCTCTGGAGTTCCAGGGAACTACTGATCCTTTTCAGGTCGGGGCATGACTGCAGAGGATCGAGAGGGTATTTGATGTGATGGGATGCTCTGAGGAGCAGAGGTTGGGTATTGCCACCTTTTTACTGAAGGGTAGAGCCTAAAGTTGGTGGAGATCTATTTATAACAGGCAGCCCCAGGGAGTGGAGTTATCATGGAAAGATTTTAGAAGAGAATTTCATTAGTAATATTATTCTGAGATTTATAGGGATCAGAAGAGGAGGGATTTCCTTAGTCTAACCCAGGTGAGGATGTCTGTGGCAGATTATGAAGCAACTTTTGTTGTGTTATCTCAGTTTGATACAGCCTTAGTGGCTGATGAGAGGGAGAAGTGTTGACTATTCCAGGATGGATTGAATTTCCCTATTAAAGCCAAGATCCATATGCAGACCTATAATAGTTATTCTGAGTTGGTGCAGGGAGCACTCAAAGCTGAGGAGATTGAAAAAGAATATATGAGTAGGAGGCAGGATAAAATGAAAAGAAGTGCTCCTAGTTATCCTTCTGCTCCGGGAGGGACTCAGCCATTTAAGAAACCCCAGAGGATTGGACAATTTTATTCTAGTTTTAGAGCCCCTGGTGATGTGGGTAGGGGATCGGTATCTATGCAGCATCTAGCCCAGCCCAAAGGAAGCCTTATGGAGGTGTGCCTTAGGTTGCCACCAGCAAGGTGTCTAGTGAAGTAGGGGAGCGGGGTCGTCCTTCTAGTGGAGGAAGAAATATACCTCCATGTAATGTATGTGGGAGACTTCATTTGGGAGAGTGTAAGAGGAAAAATAAGGGATGTTATATTTGTGGTGATCTAGGTCACCTGAAGAGAGATTGCCTTAGGAGAGGGCAGTAGGCTGGTGGGCTTCCCTAGGGGCCAGTAGTGCCAAGGGGATAGCCTAGTAAGAGGGGTGACAGTGGTGTTGCGGCTTTAGCCAATTAGGTAGGGCCTAATATTAATCATCCAGGAGGGTCATCCAATATTTCAAGGGTCGAGGCCAGAGTATTTTCCATGACCAGGCAGGAGGCCCAGATTCATCCTGATGTGGTTACAGGTATGCTACCCATTATTAATCATGATGCTTATATTTTAATTGATTATTGATCTACGCATTCATTTATCTCATGTGAGTTTGCTAAGCATCTAGTTAGAGATGTGGGCCAGTTGGGTAGCCAGTTGGTAGTATCTATGCATGTAGGGAGGTCTTTTATAGTAGACCAAGTGTATAGAGGCTGTGATATTTCTGTGGAGGGTCAGAAATTAGCAGTAGATTTGATTCCTTTAAGATTGAAAGAGTTTGATGCCATTTTGGGGATGGATTGGCTATCTGTGCATAGAGCCAAAGTAGATTACTTGAGGAAGGAGGTGATGTTACAAACTTCTGATGATAGAGAGGTATGTTTCATTGGTGATAGGAGGGGGTTTCCCTCAGGAGTGATTTTAGCTCTGTCGGCCAATAGAATGCTAGCAAAGAGATGTGAAGCCTATTTAGCTTGTGCAGTGAGCCTAGAGGGCAATGGTTTAGGCTGGCAGATATCCCTGTGATAAGGGATTTTTTAAATGTATTTTCTGAGGAGCTGCCAAGGTTACCTTTTGACAGAGGATTCAATTTCAGTATAGATTTAGTTCCAGATACCAGACCAATAGCCAAGGCACCTTATAGAATGGCTCCAGTTGAATTGAAAGAATTGAAAAGCCAGTTACATGAATTATTAGATAAAGGGTTTATTAGACCTAGTATATTGCCATGGGATGCACCTGTGTTGTTTGTAAAGAAAAAGGATGGTACCTTGAGGTTATGTATAGACTATAGACAGTTGAACAAGATAACCATTAGAAACAATTATCCATTGCCGAGGATTGATGATTTGTTTGATCAGCTACAGGGGGCAATAGTATTTTCAAAGATTGATATGAGATCCGAGTATCATCAATTGAGAATAAAGAATGCGGACATATCTAAAACTGCTTTCAGGACCAGATATGGTCATTATGAGTTCTTGGTGATGCCATTTGGCTTGACAAATGCTCCAGCTGCTTTTATGGGTCTGATGAATCAAGTATTTCAGGAGTATCTAGATAAATTTATGATAATATTCATTGATGACATCTTGATTTATTCTAGAAGTAGTGAAGAGCATGAGCAACATCTGAGGATAGTTTTGCAGATATTAAGAGAAAAGCAGTTATATGCAAAGTTTAGTAATAGTGAATTTTGGCTGGATAAGATAAAGTTCTTGGGACATGTAGTTTCAGCCAAAGGTATTATGGTAGATCCTCAAAAGATTGAAGCTATAGTGAATTGGGTATCACCTACCAATCAGACTGAGGTGAGGAGTTTCTTGGGGCTAGTAGGATATTATAGAAGATTTATAGAAAATTTTTGATTTTGGCTCCTCCTATGACTAAGCTACTTAGAAAGAATATCAAGTTTGATTGGTCTAATGAATGTCAGAAAAGTATAGATGAATTGAAAAAAAGATTAACCTCAGCCCTAATTCTAATACTCCCTGATAGTGCCAGTGATTATGTGATCTATAGTGATGCCTCATTGAAGGGTTTGGGGTGTGTTTTAATGCATAATGGAAAAGTTGTGGCTTATATATCTAGACAGTTGAGATCCCATGAAAAGAATTACCCAACCAATGATTTGGAGTTAGCTGCTGTTATATTTGCATTGAAGGTTTGGAGGCACTACTTGTATGGAAGAAGGTGCTAGATATTTACTAATCATAAGAGCTTAAAATATATTCTGACCCAGAAGGAATTGAATTTAAGGTAGAAAAGATAGATTGAATTGATTAAGGATTATGATTGCACTATTGAATATCATCCAGGGAAAGCTAATGTTGTGGCTGATGCCTTGAGTCGGAAGTCTATGGCCACATTGGCTTCTATTAGAACAGTACAGCTACCCTTGATGATTGAGTTAAGGAGGTTAGATGCAGAGCTAGCTATAGAAGAATCAAGAGCCTTGCTGGCTACTTTCAGAATGAGACCCCAGATGCTAGAGGAAATAAGAGCTCAGCTGCTAAATCCACAGTTGCTTAAATGTAGAGATTTAATTCAGAGTGGGTCTCGGTCAGAGTTTTTTATTAGAAGTGATGGGGTGTTATTATTCAAGGGTAGAGTTTGTGTGCCAGCTGTGGAATCAGTGAAAGATCAGATTTTAAAGGAAGCACATAGCTCAGCTTATTCAATGCATTCAGGTAGTACTAAAATGTATAGAACTATCAAATAGAATTACTGGTAGAATGAAATAAAAAAGGAGATAGCTGAGTATGTATCTAAGTGTTTGGTGTGTCAGCAGATTAAGGCTGAACATCAGTGTCCTGCTGGCAAGCTTCAGCCTCTGTTTGTGCCAGAGTGAAAATGGGAGCATATAACTATGGATTTTATTGTAAGACTTCCAAAGACAAGAAGGGGGAAATGATGCTATATGGGTGATAGTTGATAGATTGACTAAGTTTGCTCATTTTATGCCTATTAAGATTGCCTTTACCTTGGATAGATTAGCAAAATTATATGTACATGAAATTATGAGTAGGCATGGTGTGCCAATATCAATTGTATCAGACAGAGATCCAAGGTTTACATCTCAATTTTGGGCAGAATTACAGAAAGCTTTGAGGACTAAATTGAGGTTCAGTACATCATTTCATCCCCAAACTGATGGTCAGTCGGAGAGAACCATCTAGACACTAGAGGATATGCTGAGAGCTTATGTCATGAAATTTTCTGGTAGTTGGAATGATCATCTGCCTTTAGTAAAGTTTGCTTACAATAACAGCTACCATTCTAGCATTGATGTGGCACTATATGAGGCCTTGTATGGGAAAAAATGTAGAACTCCAGTGTGTTGGGATGAGAAGGGAGAAAGGAGGTTGTTAGGCCCCGAGTTAGTGCAGCATACAGCAGATCAAGCTAAAATCATAAGAGCTAAATTAAAGGCAGCCCAGGATAGACAGAAGAGCTATGTAGATAAAAAGCATAGAAAGGTAAAGTTTGAGGTTGGAGATAAAGTTTTTCTGAAGGTATCTCCTTGGCGAGGTATTATGAGATTTGGAAAGAAAGGCAAGTTGAGTTCCAGGTATATTGAACCCTATGAAATTTTGGAAAGAGTTGGAACACTAGCTTATAGATTGGCTTTACCTCCAGAGTTATCTCGAATACATAATATATTTCATGTATCAATGCTTAGGAGGTATGTGTCGGATTCCTCTTATGTGATTTAGTCTGAGACTATAGAGTTATAGAAAGATTTATCATTTGTAACGGAACCAGTGAAGATCTTGAGTAGGGAGATTAAGTAGCTCTGCAGTAAAAGAATTCCATTAATTAACGTGCAATTATTAAATCATCAAAAAGAGGAGGCTACATGGGAGCGAGAGGATGAAATGAGATTGAAGTACCCCCATCTATTTGAAAATATATCTAGCTAAATTTCATGGACAAAATTTCTTAAAAGGGAGAGAATTGTAACATCCTGAAAACCTTGTAATTTATTGATCATATTAATGACATTTTTTTCATTTGAAATGAAAGTCGGAGGGTTTCAATGAAGTGTGGGTATATTGGCCATTTGATAAATGTAAAAAGGAGAAATTTATTGAGTAAATGAGTATATTTTTGAGTACTAATGAGTTTGATTTAAGAAATTAAGATATTTAAGTTTTAATAGGCTTAAATCACAAGAAAAATTGAGTTTAGTTTGAGTTTTACCCTTAAGTGATGTTTTTAGTAATTAGAGTCGACTCTAATTGGAGTGGAGTCGACTCTCTGGCATGGTCTTGAACTTCCAGCATGCTTTAGAGTCGGCTCCTGCAGAAGGGGGAGTCGACTTTATTGGAAAATAGAAGGTTAGCATTTCTGCCTTGTATTAGAGCCAACTCTAATTTCTACAGGAGCTGACTCTAATTTTTGCAGGAGCCGACTCTAAATCTGTTAGAGCCGACTCTAAGACGGTAGATTTCTTGGGTTAAATCTGAAGATTTTCATATTTATTTCATTTTAAGTCCGATTTGAGTGTCGTTTGAACCGTTGGATTTCTAAAATTAAGCTCTTCAAGTTGATGGGGTCTTTTCTTAGAAATATTATATAAAAGTATCAATTTAAATAAATAATAATAATTTGGGCTATAAATCGATTAAAAATGCTCTGTCATGGGCAAAATGGGAAAAGGCTCTGATGTTAATTGTTAATTGTGATAAGGGTAATTTGGGAAAGAAAATCTAAGGGTAAAATATTATGGTTATGAGTGAGCCACGTATTTTTCAAAAAGCGTGTGTTAAGAGTGTTTGAGGGTAAAATGAGAATTTGACATGCCTTAGCATCTAAGTTATCCGTGACTTGGTCGCCAAATCACTAGAGAAAAAAGGGAAACGTGGGTTCAGCCAGAGAGAAAGAAAGAAAGAAAGAAAGAGAGGAAGAGGAAGAAGTAAATGAGAAAGAAAGATGAAGGAAAAGAAAAGCTTGGGGTTTATACTTGGCTTCAGGTAAGCTATAGCTTTCCTAGATCTTGCATGACTTTAAATTTTCTTAGACTCTTATATTTTGAGGCAATAGTGAAAGTAATCTTGAGTAGAGAAAGGATGAAAGAAAATAATGAGATATTAGAGGTTAGATCATATATGCATGCATGGTTTTGTGGAAAACCTCGTGTGGAGGTAATCCTAATAGCTATCATATTTGTATGTTGACGTAGGTCAAGAGGGTTATTCCAGAGAGCCGAAATACCAGAGCTGAGTACTAGTTGAGGAGTAACCTGCTAAGGTGAGTGGGTTTCTCATCTAGCAATGAGAAGTTAATTTGAGCTAGTATATGAGATTAATACCTAGTTGTGGTATGTTATGTTTAGTAGAGTATTATGTATGTTTTAAATCTGAGAAATGAGAACCTAATATATGATATTGTGCGGGGATCCTGTTGCTAGTCACGCACCCAATGAGAGTACACCTACAGAAGGGCGACTGCAGGGTGGTACCTTAGAGGCATTACACACACAACCCAGTAGCATGAGATTTAAAAGTATATATTGTGATTTAAAAAGGGCCAGTGGGCCAAGTAATTATCCCAAAAGGAAAGTTTATATGAGATGCCAGTGGGCAGGCAGATCCGAGAATCTGAAAATTTAATAAAGAAAGTTTGGGCTGTTGGTAAAGAATGCATATCTTCATATTATAATACATGGGTTTTATTTTTATCTTGATAAGTTATCTTTCAGTGAAAAGTTATTGTAGAGTATTTCAGTACTAGTATATTATTTGAAGAATAAGCTACATTTTACTTTATCTGATATCATGTTAAAAATATACTTTGAGTTATACAAGCTATATAGTATCAGCATACTGTTGAAAATATAAGGTTATGGTTCGCTATTTCTCCATGGTTAGATGGTTATTCAGTCACTGGGACTTAGGTCTCACCCTTTTATGATTGATATTTACTTTCAGATCAGTGAGTATTTCTACCAAGATCAAAGGATAAGCAGGACTGAACCCTTAGCTGGTGAAGCTTGCTTGGATGCAAGGGTGTATAGATGATAGCCTTGTATATTAAGATAGTATGGGATGATATTTGTATATTTGCATATGTGTATGTGTACAGTGAAATATGATAATGTATCAGACTTATTTGGATATGAATACAAGACTTATGTTTTGGAGAAAATTATGAGCATGATGTATTTACTTATGATTTTGATGCCGATTGTGAATGTGATCTTGTAAACTGCCTGAGGATGTCATGAAAAATATTATCTGAGCAGGTTGATGCTTAGTATTGTTTTAAGTGATGTGCATATATAATTGAGCTGATAATAAAAAGTTTTAACAAGATGTGTTTTCGATTGTCTACTACTTATGATAATTTATTGGGGTTCTCTAGCTCTTTATGGAGCGCTACATAAAGACTAGTAAAACTCTATCTGATTACCACAGGTGTGCAGGTGTGCTATCGGTGGCCTTAGAGAGAAGGGGGAGCTGACAATTATGAATGCAAATCATTGATTTAATATGATAATTTTAAAATTTTTAATTAAATTAATTACTCTTACTATTTTATCGAGCTCAATAGCCCTCTCTATTAATCACAAAAAATTCTAAAATAATTTTCCAGTGGGGACCTTCAAATTGATTTACCTTGACCTTGGCTATGGCACAATAAATCTTAGTAAGCCAAATTAGGTAGATTTTTAACAATCACATCAAATGTGACTCCTAGATCATTTAGGGAATATTGCCTTGTCAATCACATCCGATGTAATCATTCTAAACTTTGCCTTTAGATTAGACTGACCCTGACTATGGCCAATTATGCTAGCTAACCTAGTTAAGTCAACCCATTATTCCCCAATCAACTCCTCATAGGTTCATTCGATCTTGGCTATGGCACAACAAATCTCATGCCCTAATGATTTTGTATCATGTGAACAATGGAAGACTTAAAGACTTAATATTCATGGAGGAATTTTACACATTTAGGTCTCATCATGCATGTACAACATTTGTATCATGCTTGGTTATATATTATATATGTAAATTTTAGATTAATTTCAATTAACCTAAATTTCATAAGATCTAATCTTATGATTGGGATTCCTAATCAAATTAGGATCCTTGACCACTATCTATTTAGGAACCCTACTCAGGTGATCAAATCAATTATTACCATCCTGACTAACCCGCTTAGTCTAATCAATTCGATGCTTCCCTCACAATGGCCAGGTCAGCAATCAAAGGGGTCCTATTTAGCTTGCCTTAGACACCAACTCATATTAGTCAGGTAAGCAAACAGAGCAATTAAAAACCTTTGATTCAAGCCTTCCTTAGACACCAATGTAGTTAAGCCCATTACAAAAGACTAACCATAGGATCATAGGATCAAACAATGATATGATTAAGTCTAATTTTTCCTAAACCTTATCATCTATTACACATTATGATAAGATAAGATAGTGATCGTTAGGGATTTATGATAAGTGTCAAATATTTTATAACAAATTTTTTTAAATATTTGTCTTATCATTATCTATTATGATAAATTAGTTTTTATCATATGGAAATCCTAATTAGTCTCTATCATAACATCCCTAACAACCATGATCATGATAACATATCAAAAATTTAAATTTTTAATTTTTAATCTTGATTATCATGTTATCATTATTTTAGATTTTAAGATATCATTATTTTAATATTTTAAGATATCATTATTTTAAGAAATTTAAGATATCATTATTTTAGATTTTAAACATATCATTTATCATATCAAAATTAAATTCTAAACATGATATCTTAAATTTTAGACTTTATAATTATGTCACATATAAATCATATTTTTTTATTTTAACATGATTAAATCTAAATAATTCATATTTATTATCATATAATAAAATTTTCAAATATTTAATCTAAAATAATATAATTATGTTATATTTTAATTATGTTATTTATCATGTCAAAATTAAATTCTAAACATGATATCCTAAATTTTAGACTTTATGATTATGTCCTACATAAATCATAATTTTTAATTTTAACATGATTAAATCTAAATAATTCATATTTATTATCATATAATAAATTTTTTAAATATTTAATCTAAAATAATATAATTATTTTAGATTTTAATTAAATTATTTATCATGTCAAAATTAAATTCTAAACATGATATCTTAAATTTTAGCCTTTATGATTATGTCACACATAAATCATAATTTTAATTTTAACATGATTAAATCTAAATAATTTATGTTTATTATCATATAATAAACTTTTTAAATATTTAATCTTCATCATATGCAAAATTTATATTTTATATCACATGTAAAATTTAGATCTATGTATATAAAACTAAAACTCATGTAATCTATCAAATTAGCTAAATTTGAAGCCTGTGGCTCTGATAGCACTTATTGGGAATATCGTGTATTTTATATGAATCAAATTCATATAATATGCAGTAGAAGATAAAATAAATATAAATTTAATTCTCAAAGCCTAAGATCCTCATGCACTGCAAGAAAAGAATGGAATAGCGACGGATCCATATTCGTTACAAATAGCTTCAGATGTTCGATGAATTGGCGAGTGAAAATAATAAAAAATTTAGCGACGAATATAGCGTCGAAAATTTTCATCGCTTTTAATGTTTACTTCATATATAACACATAGCAACAAAAATTTTCTGTCGCTATATATTAGAGACGGATATAGCGACAAAAATTTTCCATTGCCAAATTTATTTATTATATATATAAAATTAGCGACAAAAAATTTTATCGCTAATAATATTTATTTTAATATAAAACATAGTGATGAAAATATTTCATTGTTAAATTTATTTATTTTATATATAAAATTAGCGACGAAACTTTTCATTGAACATAACGATGAAAAAGGTTTATTTCAATATTAAACATAGCGATCGAATTTTTTCGTCTCTATATTTCTCCAAAAACCCTTCAAGATTACTGATAATTTAAATGGGCCCTACCAGTCCTACTAAATAACTATGTTTGGTACATATTTTGAATGGCAATAGTGAGAGATAATTCAGATTATCTCGTTAAGGGGTGGATATATAAATTATCTACTTTTTGATAAAATTATTTTTTTTATCGCTCTCCATTACCGATCTCAATAGAACCTCCATGTTGAATGTCCCGAGCCACATCCTCTTTCGCCTCGCGGATCTCCACATTACTTAGCGGCCCCATGGCACACTACAAAATTTTTTGCTTTAAATATCATTTATAAATATAATTTTTTTCAAACATTACTATTTATAAATATAATTTTTTTAACAAATTTTTTTAAACATTATTATTTAAACGATCTATATCCGTATATAACAAATATGAATATGTTTGATATCCGATTTGTATCCGTATGAACAAATATGAAAATAAATTTTAATATTTATATTTATATTTATATTTGTTAAAAATATAGATATAAATATGAATATATTATTATTCGATCCGTATTTAATTCGGTTTTTAGCCCTACTTTATAAGTAAAAAATCGCTTCTCTTCGCCGTGCGAAAATCATCGCCTTTAACCACGGTCTAAGAGTCTTTTACGCAAGCTTCTAAGTGATCTTTATTCTTGGCCGTCGGATGGATGGATGGCTCAAGAAACCGCCCAAAGAAGGGCTTCCAAAAAGAAATACGGCGCTACGGGCACCAAACGAAACCTTTGTCTTCTCCACCGCTTTCAAACCGGCGCACTTTTCTTCCCAATCCTCTCATTGCCTCTCTCCTCGCAAGAAATCTCGCTTCCTTTCTTCGATCTCCACTCCATCCCCCTCCTCTTCCCCGCGACCTGAGAGCCTCGCGGGACTCGTTGCTCTTTTCTCTTTCCTTCCTGCCTCGTCCTCCTCCTTCTGTTTCTTTTGTTCCTATGCCGGAGGCGGAGCCTGCTGTTCCAGAGCCGCCAACGGGAGAACCCGGAGTCCCCAACGGGAGAACCCGGAGCCTTATACTCATCCACGTTCCTTCCCTCGGCCTTCGAGTTCTCTGCGCACCGAAGTTTAGGGTTTTAAGTTTAGGGTTTTTGAGGTTTTCGAAGCCCAATCTCGAGCCAGGTATGGAGGATTCGTCTCTGATTAAGTCAGTGTTTTCTTTGTGATTCTATGGATTTGTTTTCTCGATTATGTCTGTTTTGGTTTGTTTTAGGGATTTTTTTTTTGATTTGTTTAATTCTTTCTGGTTCACAGAAATTTCTTAGAGGTTGGTTTATTGGTGGGTTTCCTGTTGAGCGAATTGGGAATTAGGGTTTTTTTTCCATTATATATCTTTGGAATCTGTTTTGATTTGTTCTTCCCCACAAAAGTTTTTTATTCGTAGGTTTTTTTTTATAGCTATGATTTGAAGGATCTGCTATTGTTTGATAATTAATACCTTAAATTAGGTTGAGTAAATAATTTATTTTACGGTTCAACTCGTTGCATTGGAGTTTGCAGAATTGGCAATTTATTGTATTTTTATTGCGTTGATACGTATTCCGATTGACGTCTGTCCGAAACAAAGCAGACTACCACTCTTTGCGCATGCAAGGAAGGAATCAAATTCTAGATGAATTTGATACAATACAGAAGCTTTTGCTACGGTTCTGAAGTGAATTGAGTTGGTTCCTGCTACGACTTAGAGCTTCTCACAGAGCATCTCTCCCTTATCAATGGGACGGCTTCAGGGTGCGCAGGAGGCGGTGGGGGCCTTGTATAAAGAGAAAGGCTCTAAGCCTTCCATAATTGTAGAGCATAACTCTACTGTTAGTGTTTATAGACCTCACGACCATTCTCTTGGGACTGAATTCTTGGTTGGATTAGTGCAAGCGAGAAGCAACTTCCAAAGATCGTGATTGATAAGAAGAGATTTCAATGTCACCAGTAGTCCGATAGAACAGATAATCCGTAATGGAGGAGAGATACTATCACCTCCATATCCTTCAATTAGCTCATAATTAATTTGGAGCTCAAAAGAAATAAAATTTTATCGGATCAAATGGTAGAGGGAAACTGTCGATTGCTTGCTAAATAGATTCACTTGGTTAGCTTGCTGCTAGTCATAAATATGTCCTTTTCTATTAGACATGGTAAATTCACGTGGATCCCTTTGACTACTTGCTGCTGGTCATAAATATTAATTTTTTCTGAAACGCATTCATGTGGCTCCGGTACTTGACTAGCTTGCTGCCGGTCTTAAATAATGTTTTCTTATAACTCATGCGACTCTTGGCTATTAGTAGCAGCAGCGAAAGACAATGGCTGGGAGTTCAGCGTGCAAGTGGAAAGGAATCGGCGCACAACGAGCTCGACAACACTCGACGGGTGAAAAGCCAACCAACCTTTACGGCACAATCACAGTGCGTGGGTTCTGAAATCATCTACAACCATACAAGGGATGACTACGAATCCATCTACCCGCCAGCTCGAGCTATCTTCACTTACTATAGCTTCACCATGATGTGGACGATAAGGATGTTGGCTTGGATCCGGACGACGAAGTCAGCCGCAGGCAGATCGCGTGGAATGTTTACAACACCACTAACAAGAGTTGATATCCAGCAAGATTGTTGGCACTTTGGTTCGGTGACAATAAACTATCCAGTGTTGGGCGATGCGGCAATGGCCAAAGTGGAGGTTATCCCGCCGATGTTGACGGACGTATTGTTGCTCTTAATGGCATAAATGAAAGCGTGCTTTGGATGTACGTCCTGGGCAGCTAATCCCGTATCATTGTAGTCGTGCCGTTGGACGACTCCTAAAAAGTTTGGACGGAACTCCAAAGTAATCATAAAGTTAACAAAAGAGAACTTCTAGTGACATTTGCATGCATTTGATGAAAAATGCATCAATTTGGCTTGATTGACAAAAAGGAGCTTGCTCCAATCCAAAGTATTCATATAATCTATAATTATTTTATTAAATTCTGACTGTATATTTGGAAACATGCTTGACGTGCCTTCATTAGTCTTGAATGATGTTTATTTGATAATATTTTTGTGCCTTGTTACCATGTATTGGAGAAGTAATCTAGGTTTGAATGTTCACTATTGTCCACTTTTAGTTTGTTTTCTTTAATATCAATACATAAATAAACATATGGCAATGGATGTTGAAATTTTTTTGGAGATATATATCTTCTCTTCTGAACTTTGTTAGGGTAAACTAGTTAATGTGAAGGATTGGACAGTAATTGGGGACTGGATTTTGCGTACATGTTAACTGTATAGTCCATCTGTGGTGCGGCATTATGGTTTGGCTTAAAGGAAAGTGAATGAAAAGGTAATTATTGTATGACAGTTGAGATGACAGAAGTTTTTTAAAAAGCAAAAAAGTTTGTTATATGTGAAACAAGTGCAACAATACTGACTGTAGTTTTCTTAAAAAGCTTGTTCTATGTGAAACAAGTGCAACAATACTGACTGTACAACCAATAGGACTTGCTTTAGCAGGCTTCGCTTCTCTTTGTATACTCATTTTAGTGTAAAAAAAAAGTAGTTATACTTAAATTTGTTGTAGTGTTGGCATGAAAGCAAAGATAATCTACACATACGTAGCATATGACTATGGATATCTTAAGTCCAGGTGACCTTCACTCCGATTTTACCGTACTTGCCAGAAATAGTTCTCGGATGGAGGGGAGTCATCGTGCAGGGAACTCTGCAATGCCATTCGCGATTTCATCGTTTCACACTAAGATGAGTATATGAAGAGAGGAGCGAAAGCTGCTAAAGCAAGTCTGTTGGCTATACGTCAGTTAGTATTGTTGCACTTGTTTCACATAGAACAAGCTTTTTGAGAAAACCGCAGTCAATATTGTTGCACTTGTTTCACATAGAACAAAGCTTTTTGAAAAAACTGCAGTCATCTCACTGTCATGTAGTAATTACCTTATCATTCACTTTCCTTTTAAGCCAAACCAGAATACTGTACCACAGTAATGGACTCATACAGTTAACATGTACGCAAAATCCAGTCCCCAATTACTGTCCAATCCTTTGCATTAACTAGTTTACTCTAACGAAAGTTCAGAAGAGAGAGATATATATCTCCAAAAAAATTTCAGCATCCATTGCCATATGTTTATGTATCTGATATTAAAAGAAAACAAACTAAAAGTGGACAATAGTGAATCATTTAAACTTGCATGATGGTTGCGGTCCCTGATGGCATTCAAACCTAGATTACTTCTCCAATACATGGTAACAGAGGCACAGAAAATAATATTATCAAATAAACATCATTCAAGACTAATGAAGGCACGTCAAGTATGTCTCCAAATATACAGTCAGAATTTAATAAATAATTATAGATTGTATGAAGTACTTCTGGATTGGAGCAAGCTCTTTTTGCCAATTAAGCCAAATTGGTGCATTGTCAAATCAAATGCATGCAAATATCAGAGAATAGAAGTTCTTTTTGTTAACTTTATCGATTACTTTGCACCATGAATATAGAACTAACTCAAATCAAACAAAATATTATGCACTTTGCAGTAATAAATGTCCGAAACCTCCAACAATTAACATAAGTTCCTAAAATCAGCATGGCATGCCATATGTCTTCCTCTGCGAGTTCATGGTTCCAGTAGTTGGCCAAGAACTACAACTTAAATGAAGTCCTGATCCTACTCACACGTCTCCTGTACAAAGGACAGAGAGCCAATTCAGACAGGAACTTGAACTTTGTCAAGTTTCCTGAAGAAGTGTTTCAATTTGTAGAAGAAAATGTAGTCGAGATCATTAAATAGAGGAATTACTAAAAATAAAACTTGGCAGGACTAAATGAGCTAGTTGGCTAGGCAAACCTTATTCAAGAGTCATAGATTCGCATGGAAATTTTTTAGCAGGATGCTGACACATGATTTTGCTATCTACGGAAGCATTCCTACATGCAAGAATGGCTTCCACTTTCAACTGAGACCAACCCAGCTGTACTAGAAGATAGAGTAGGTTTAGCAATTATTTCACTAAACCATTCTATTCAAGGAAAAAATTTGAGGCTGCAAGAAGACACTTTTAGACCATGGTACAGCTGTTTAACCCCTGAATTTTTTGAGGCATTCCAAAAGGTACGATGAGTTTATTCCAATTAGTTGTTTCATAAGGTAGTGTTTGAAATAGAATAAGAAGAGATATCCAGATTAACCAAAGGATAGTGGGAATAAAGTTAACCAAAGGGATAATTTATGGTTAACCATGGTTAATCATGAGTTATCCCCTCAATTTATTTCCTAGAAAATGCAGGAATAGCTGGTTATCCCTTCAAATAAGAGTAAAAAAAAGTTATCTTATGGATTTACCTTTTTGCATTTGATATGATCAATGGAATAGTCAAGGGATATTCCTAGGGATAGCTAGGGGATAAACTCTATTCCGTACACTTATCCATGGATAATATTTTTCTATCAAACACTAGCTAAAGGTTTTAAGTGAAGCCATCCCATTTTTACCATGGAATGGTGCATGCCACTGTTCCTCCCCGTTCCAATACTTGAGATGAGTTGTCTTGAGATACACTGAGATATTAGGATGATGGCAAGATGATCCCATTCTCACATCACATGGAACGTCTCACGTCCCACATATATCTGAAACCATCGTTTATGATTTCTACTTCTGCAACAAGTGTGATACCCTGCAACAAGTGTGATACCCTATGCCAAAACTTGCTCCTTTAATTTCTGTACTCAAGAGCTTTACAGGGTCATTCCTGGCCCCTGGTGCACAAGCTTAAACTCTATCACTAACAGATTAGGCTTTTACGTTTACACAAGGGCCCTTCCTTTTAATAACTGACAGGCCAGGAAGCTAGTACCTCAAAAGGACTGGTGTTATGTCAAAAGTCATCAGTAAAATTTCCAAGACTAGTAGTCTCGCAACTTAATCCATAAAGCCAACCTGACATTAATACTGATGGAATGAGGCCTGTTGATTGACAGTGCACCATAGACAGTACCAAGTTACTACAGGAATCCAGGTTTTGTATAACAAAGTGTATATAGACAATACTATTCATTTTAACCTTCTAATGATCATTGGTGCTTCAGCCTGATGGACAACCATATTAAAGTTCCCACGGTATCAAACTTAATCGAAAAAGGGTTAACTTTGGATGTATGTAGTACTTAGTTCTGCATAATTGTTTACAAATTTGTGTTCAAAGCTTTTTGACCAAAATTTTTCAGTTACAATTTAGGACAATGTGCTTTGGATGGAACAAATGGAACAATAATTTAGAACTAGTCTTAACATGTTTATTATGTATATAATATTTTATCCATCATTTTTTGATTCTATTTAGAAGCATGATATACTGAGTTCAACAGAAGGAATGAGTTTAGAAACATGACACACACACATTCTTCATTGCAACTTTTCCCACACTGCAGAATTGGCATTTTTATAACAATTTTGCCTAACATCTTTCATTCATTATAGTTTTCACTATTACATAATTATCCGCAAGATGAAAAGTCTAGACAGTTGTGGGTGAAACAATGACGAAATGCTTCTGTAGAAAATATTGAAGAATAGAAATATAAACAGTGAAAAATCCACTTAAGATGCTCCCTCACACACCAAACCACCCCCTGCACTAAACTTGTTACCAAACCATGCAGGGATGAAGATATATTAGGAGTGGATCTTAGGTCTCAAAGGCATAGAAAGTTAATTACTTGATGTATAAATTGCACACAGTTTTAATATTGATATTGGTCAATAATTAATTATAAAGGAACTCATTAAGTCATTAAAAGAGTTTAATGTTCAAAAACCTAAATTACTATATTCCATAAAATAACATTACCTACCACACCATATGGTGGATCACGTCATATTGCAAGAAACTATATAGGTGGCTAATTAGCAAGCTTCATTTTGACTTGCATACGTTAAATGAAATAAATAGATTTTCTATCATTAAATTCAAAATACTTGATAAGAGTAACATTAATGGATCAATAAATATGTTCAATTAAGCACATTCAATTGAATAAATGGAGCATAAGTGGAAAAAAAAAAAGAAAAAATACAATCCCATTCAGGAATCTATGACATATAACACATTATATTCCGTCGCTATTCCATTCTTTTATTGTAGTGATGAAACTAATTCAATTAATAAAATTACATCTAAAATTAATTCTGAATCATACATGTATTTTTTTATTGGGGATGAAGATTGATGAAGCCGGTAAACGATTTACTACTAGTCGTCCATGCGTTCGGCCTCTAATGGTGATCCATGCATAGATTTTTGGATGACGTTCTCCCAGGATTGGATGATGACCTTTCAGCGATGGGTGCTAGCGCCTCTTTTCTTCTTTAATTGATTTTCTAAATCAAGAGAGAATAATTTATTGATCAAGATCAAATCTTGATCAACCAAGAGAAAAGAAAAAGCCTTCTTTCATCACACCCAAGAGAGTATGAGTGAATGAGAAAGAGGAGCTTTCAACCCATCCAAGAGAGAGAGGGACGTCCTAGAGAAAGAAAAGATATTTTAGAGAGAGAAAATAGGGTCTGGGCATTCAAGAGAGAGAGAAAGGAGGAGTTAGGCATATATTTTTAAGGGGGCATCTCTCTCCTTTTATTCATGAAGAGGAGGTTGTATGGTTCTATAAAAAGAAAGATTTTGTTTCAACCACCTAACCATGCAACCATATCAAGTTAATAACAAAATATCCTAACAAATTTAGGATATTTGTTATCATGATCATGTTAGAATTATAACCACCAAACCATATTCCTAAAAAATAAAAAATTTGTTATCCCATGAAACCAAAGTTCTAATCTTGAATTTGGCTTCATGATGATGCCCCAAATCATGGGTGTTCCTTTCTCCTTAATGTGGAGATGGATCATGCCCATGTGATCCATCCTCCATGTGGCACGATTTTAGCCCTTGGTTCAATTGGGTTTTTATGAATCAAATCATGCCATCATATGGATCCAATTAAATATCACACTATTAATCTCAATTAATCTAAGCCATCCATCACATGGATCAAGCCTAATTGGGTATTTAATTAATGGATTTCATATATACATAAAATTCTTGAACATAAAATTCTTTCCTCTATAATGAATCCTATTCATCAATTTTATGTTCTTTCATTAAAATTGAGTCAAACCCAATCCTGAATTGATCATCTAATATGAATTAAGTCTAACTTAATTCTTATTTTAATTTCATCCAAAATCTTCTTAATGTGTGTGATCCATTAGGTCTCTTGATACGTTGGCAATAATTATATTCCTAATATTGACCCTAAGGATGA
This sequence comes from Calamus simplicifolius, assembly GCA_900491605.1. Classification (NCBI taxonomy): domain Eukaryota; kingdom Viridiplantae; phylum Streptophyta; class Magnoliopsida; order Arecales; family Arecaceae; genus Calamus; species Calamus simplicifolius. Next base: position 1,564,153 of record UESW01003895.1, read on the forward strand.
CCTGGTCAACCCTTTGTCCAAGTCAATTCTTTGATCAAATCAACTTCTTAATCAAATCAAAGAATTTATGATTATAGATCATGAACGACCTCTAGCAAAGCATCATGGCCACCCAAGTATTAAGAATTTTATTGATGTAGTCATCAACAACACCTATCCATAAGCGGTTACTGAACNAGTGGCCGTGGGTTATAACCCTCTCTATCAAGAGAGACGAATCCTATCTTGATCAAACACTACCTTCATGTGCTTCATGTTATACCTAACGGATACCATATTTGCCATCCGTGCTAGAGCGACATTTCCATATCATCATAGCATGATATTTCACATATGAGGTGCAATAAAGATCTCAAGTCAAAGGATCATTCGCACTACCATCATCAGAGATCAACCATCCATACTATATAGAATATCCATACGAGATCTCTGTGCGGGTCATCTAACGCATCGTTATAATATTGAGCATCCACACCTATCCAAGTATCTCCATACTTCTTGCGAGATCAACCGCTCACCACAAGGGTGAAGATATGCAATGTGTACTAGTCTTAGCGGCATTCGATAGTGCCCAGCCCTGTATATGCATCAACTAGGAAATTTAAAGAATCAAACCATAATATGCAATTTTGGATCTCACATTTATAATCTCTATTACAAATTTAATTTATATGCATAGTTCACATTCTTTTAGACTTTATCTCATAGATAAAATATATCTAATATATATATAAGAATTATATCTGGATAAATAAAGAAATTAATAAATTTGATTTGCATTCATAATGTAATGTGTACAAACTAGCATCTAATCCGATTGAATTTAGGGCACACATTAACACCCCCTTCCTTTCTTTTTGATCATACCCTACCCTAGTCCAAGAGAAAGAGAGAGTTGTGTGTGCTGTGACAAAAGTGCATCGATGATGAGGCTATTAGTTGATCACAATGAGATTAACTCCAATATTCTTGGATGGGATTAGCAATAGTGATAAAAGGAAAAGACCACCCATCTAGTCGACAAGTTATTGAATCCTGATGATGCTCGATCACCCCTCCTGGACGTCGGGAATGGAGGCTCTTCTTCTTCACCGGATCGCTGCAAAGAAGTCCCAAGATCGGAGAGGGTTCTCCGGTGAGACCCTCCGATGCCCAAGTCAGTGACAGAGGTTACAGCAGAGAAGGAGCTCGAGAGAGCTTTTGAGGAGGGCGAGATCTCAGAAGGATCAGATAGTTCCTTTTAGAGTTACGGCATCGAGTGCGTAAGATGTGCGTACCCGGTTTCCGATGTAATTTACCCTTTTATAGGGATTGACGCTGGCATGATCACGTGGGTCTGCGTCCCATCGACCGGCGGGGCCGTTGAATTGTCGGATCTGGCGCTATTGAGTGCGCGTGTTGGCGCTGCGGCATCGGCGCTGTCGGGCGATGCGTGTTGGCGCAGCGGCGCGCTCGGTGCTGTCGGGTGGCGCGCGCCGGTGCTGTCAGGCGGCGCGCGTCAGGTGCTGTCGAGCGGCGCGCGTTAGAGGAATAGATTTTTGAATCGCTGGGGCTGATCTGGTGGGAACCGGGGGTCCCGTCTTGTTGGGGCTGAGCTGGGTCGTCCTAAGATGGCTGGGGCCAACCTCACCGGCAAGGCAGTGTCGGCGTGGGGCCGAATCGGTGGACTTGGAGACGACAGGGCCGAGTCGGGCTGGCCGGGGCTGAGTCGGGCCGGCCTGGGATGGCCTTGGCCGACTCGGTGGACTGGAGATGCCGGGGCCGAGTCGGGCCTGCCTGGGATGGCCTTGGCCGACCGGCGGACTGGAGACGCCGGGGCCGAGTCGGGCCTGCCTGGATGGCCTTGGCCGACTCGGCGGACTGGAGATACCGAGGCCGAGTCGGGCCTGCCTGGGACAGCCTTGGCCGACTCGGCGGGACTGGAGATGCCGGGGCCGAGTCGGGCCTGCCTGGGATGGCCTTGGCCGACTCGGCGGACTAGAGACGCCGGGCGAGTCGGGCCTGCTTGCGATGGCCTTGGCCAACTCGGCGGGACTGGAGATGCCGGGGCTGAGTCGGGCCTGCCTGGGATGGCCTTGGCCGACTCGGTGGGACTGGAGACGCCGGGGCCGAGTCGGCCTGCCTGGGATGGCCTTGGCCGACTCGGCGGACTGGAGACGCCGGGGCCGAGTCGGGCCTGCCTGGGATGGCCTTGGCCGACTCGGCGGATTGGAGACCCGGGGCCGAGTCGGGCTTGCCTGGGATGGCCTTGGCCGACTGGAGAGCCGGGGCCGAGTCGGGCCTGCCTGGGATGGCCTTGGCCGACTCGGCGGGACTGGAGATGCCGGGGCCGAGTCGGGCCTGCCTGGGATGGCCTTGGTCGACTCGGCGGACTAGAGACGCCGGGGCCGAGTCGGGCCTGCCTGGGATGGCCTTGTCCGACTCGGCGGACTGGAGACGCCGGGGCCGAGTCGGGCCTGCCTGGGACGGCCTTGGCCGACTCGGCGGACTGGAGACGTCGGGGCCGAGTCGGGCCTGCCTGGGATGGCTTTGGCCGACTCGGCAGGACTGGAGACACTGGGGCCGGCTAGTTTGGAGACGCCGTGGCCGGCCTTGGCGGGTTTTGGCCTTTGATGTGCCGGCCTTGTAGGCTGACGCTGGCGGCTGTGCTGGAAGCCGATGCTGTAGGCCGATGCTGGCGGCTGGCGCTGGAAGCCGACGCTGGAGGCCATCGCTGGAGTTAGAGTCTGGGCCTTTGGGGCCGTCCAAAAAATTTTATTTTTCGCGGGGTCAACTGGCCCCATCAAATGCCCCCCACACTCCTTAAGCTTGCGTGCCCCGCATTAGCTACGCGAAAGGAGTGTAGAACTTTTACCTTGGCACCTTGCGCTGCTTTGGATGGACGTCCGCGTGCCTTCTTTGGCCAACCGAGGGCGGCCAGTAATCCTTCCCCGCGCGGGGACCGGTAGCGAACCCTATAGGGTGACCTGAGAGCGGGGCATCGTCAGGTTCCTTTTGAACCAGTGGGGGTTTGTGTTCCGCCCAAGTGGCGACTCAGTCGGGTACGGAGCCTTTAGGGTCTTAACCAACTCGATGGCACCGCCGTGCCGGGGCCGAGTGGTGTCCCGTGGGCCGCGATGCCAGTGAGCTCCTTTTGAACCAGCCTGGGGGTTTGTGTTCCGCCCAAGTGGCGACTCAACCGGGTACGGAGCCTTAACCAACTCGGGGGCGCCGCCGTGCCGGGGCCGAGTGGTGTCCCGTGGGCCGCGATGCCAGTGAGCTCCTTTTGAACCAACCTGGGGGTTTGTGTTCCGCCCAAGCGGCGACTCAGCCGGGTACAGGAGCCTTTAGGGTCTTAACCAACTCGGGGGCACCGCCGTGCCGGGGCCGAGTGGTGTCCCATGGGCCGCGATGCCAGTGAGCTCCTTTTGAACCAACCTGGGGGTTTGTGTTCCGCCCAAGCGGCGACTCAGCCGGGTACGGAGCCTTTAGGGTCTTAACCAACTCGGGGCACCGCCGTGCCGGGGCCGAGTGGTGTCCCGTGGGCCGCGATGCCAGTGAGCTCTTTTGAACCAACTTGGGGGTTTGTGTTCCGCCCAAGCGGCGACTCAGCCGGGTACGGAGCCTTTAGGGTCTTAACCAACTCGGGGGCACCGCCGTGCCGGGGCCGAGTGGTGTCCCGTGGGCCGCGATGCTAGTGAGCTCCTTTTGAACCAACCTGGGGGTTTGTGTTTGCCCAAGGGCGACTCAGCCGGGTACGAGCCTTTAGGGTCTTAACCAACTCGGGGGCACCGCCGTGCTGGGGCCGAGTGGTGTCTCGTGGGCCGCGATGCCAGTGAGCTCCTTTTGAACCAACCTGGGGGTTTTTGTTCCGCCCAAGCGGCGACTCAGCCGGGTACGGAGCCTTTAGGGTCTTAACCAACTCGGGGGCACCGCCGTGCCGGGGCCGAGTGGAGTCCCATGGGCCGCGATGCCAGTGAGCTCCTTTTGAGAGACTCGCGCAAGGGAGATAAACTGTGTCGCCAGAAAGGACCTTTTTCTTTATTGCTTATGCTCCTGGGGTACATCATTGATAATATCGGCGGAGGTTGTCCGCATTCCAGGTACGTGGAATGGGCTTCCCGTCAAGCTCTTCCAGTTTGTATGCCCCCCGATGGAGCGCCTCGGCGACACGGTAGGGGCCTTCCCAGTTGGGGGATAGCTTGCCCCCCTCGGTAGGCTTTGATACCTCGGCCTTTCGAAGCACCAAGTCTCCGCGGCGAAAAACCTTGGGACGAACCCGGACGTTATAGTACTTAGCTGCTCGCTGGCGAAAGGTCGCCATGCGCAGTTTGCTCTGTCATGTGCCTCGTCGATGAAGTCTAGGCTGATCCGAATCAGCGCGGGGTTGTCTTCCTCACTGAAGGACTCCACCCATGGACTGGCAGTCCGATCTCGACGGGGATGACGGCCTCGGATCCGAAGGAGAGGCTGAAAGGAGTTTCGCCCGTCGGGGTTCTGGGCGTTGTGTGGTAGGCCCATATCACACTGGGGAGCTCTTCTACCCAATGCCCTTTGGAGCCGTCTAGGCGAGTCCTGAGCCCTCTGAGGATGGTGCGGTTCATGACCTCAGCCTCCCCGTTGTCTGGGCTGGCCGACGGAGGTGAATCGGTGGCGAATGCCTAGCTCCTCGCAGAAGGCTTTGAACGCCTCGTTGTTGAACTGGCGACCGTTGTCGGTGATGAGGGTGTGAGGCAAGCCGAAGCGGCATATGATCGACTTCAGAAGAAAGCCTTAACTTTGCTCTCCGTGATTTTGGCCAACGCCTCAACCTCGACCCACTTGGTGAAGTAGTCGATGGCGACCAATAAGAATCTCCGCTGTCCTGATGCCGGGGGGAACGGTCCAAGGATGTCCATCCCCCACTGGGCGAAGGGCCACGGAGCCGAGAGTGGGCTCAGTGGGGCAGGTGGTTGATGCTGGATGTGCGCGTGGCGCTGGCAGCCGTCGCACCTTTGAACTAGCTTGGCCGCGTCCTCCTTCATAGTGAGCCAGAAGTATCCCTGACGGAGAGCCTTCTGGGCCAAGGATCTGCCCCCCAGATGATTCCCGCAAATGCCCTCGTGGATTTCTCTGAGGATGTAGTCGGCGTCGGCGGGGCCTACGCACTTAGCAACGGGTAGGAGAATGACCTTCTGTATAGGCGCCCGCGAGGAGGATGAACTTGGAGGCCCTCCACTTGAGCAATCTGGCTTCGTTGCGGTCGTCAGGGAGGGTGCCGTGAGGTAGCGGACATAGGCGTCCATCCATGTAGGTTCCGGGGTGAGCGGGAGGACTTCCTCCCCGCCCTCTACACTGGGCCTTTCTAGATATTCGATGTAGGCATCCCTTGTCAGGCCGTCGGCAGAGGTAGCCAGTCGAGAGAGGATGTCGGCCTTTGCGTTTTCGCTCTGGGGGATGTAATTGATGCTGAAGTAAGGCAATGAGGAGGTCAAGAGTTGAACCTTTTTCAGATATTGCGCCATAACGGGGTCACGCGCTTCATACTCTCCGTTGATTTGCCCGGAGACGAGTTATGAATCCGTGAAGGCTCTGAGGTGCTTTGCTCCAACCTCCTGGGCTAATCTTAACCCGGCCAGGAGGGCTTCGTACCCCGCCTGGTTGTTGGTGGCTTCAAAAAGAAATCTCAGGGCGCATTCGGTTCTTTCTCCTTCGGCCCGGCAAGAATGAGGCCGGCTCCACTTCTTGAGAATTCGATGCGCCGTCCACGTGGAGGATCCAGGTCTTTCCATCTCCCTCGGCTCGGGCTTGGGCTGCCCCCGGGGACCTCCTTGGGATCCTCCTTTGCCCAAGTGCACTCGACCAGGAAGTCGGCCAGGACCTGGACTTCAAGGCCGGCCGCGCCTGGAAAGAGATGTCGAATTCCCCCAGCTTGATGGCCCATTTGGCGAGTCGACCGAAGTATTCGGACGGGCCAGGATGGCCCGGAGAGGCTGGTCCGTCAGTACCACGATAGGATGGGCTTGGAAATACGGGCGAAGACGCCGGGCAGAAACTATCAAGGCGAAAATAACTTTTCTGTTTTGGAATACCTGACCTCGGCGTCATGCAGGACCTTGCTCACGTAGTAGACTGGCCTTTGGGTTCCGTCAGCGTCTAGGCGCACCAGGACTGAGCTGACGGCTTCTGAGGAGGCGGCTAAGTAAAGGAAAAGACTCTCCCCGTCTCTTGGCTTGGAGAGGAGCGGTGGGGAGGACAGGAACGCCTTTAAGCCGTCGAAAGCTTCCTGGCAGTCGTCCATCCATGTGAAACCGTTCACCTTCCGCAGGGCCTTGAAGAAAGGCAAGCACCTTCTGCCGATCTAGAGAGGAAACGACTCAGCGCCGCTACCCTTCCAGTTAGCCGTTGCACTTCCTTCTTGTTGGACGGCGGCCTCATGTCAAGTATGGCGCTGATCTTCTCTGGGTTTGCCTCGATCCCGCGCTGGGTCACCATAAAGCCCAGAAATTTACCTGCCGTGACCCCAAAAGCACACTTCTTAGGGTTCAGCTTGACTTGGAAGCGACGGAGGTTGTTAAAAGTTTCTTCCAGGTCAGAGATGTGGTCGGCGGCGCGGGTGCTCTTCGTCAGCATGTCATCCACATAGACTTCCATGTTCCGCCGAGCTGGTCATGGAACACCTTGTTCATCAGCCGCTGATAGGTTGCTCCCGCATTCTTGAGGCCGAAAGGCATCACCTTGTAACAGTAAATGCCTTTCTCTGTCACGAAGGAGGTGTGCTCCTTGTCACTGGGATCCATCCTTATCTGGTTGTATCCGGAGAAGGCGTCCATGAAGCTGAGAAGCTCGTGACCAGAGGTGGAATCGACCAGCTGGTCAATTCTTGGCAAGGGGAAGCTGTCCTTTGGGCACGCCTTGTTGAGGTCAGTGAAGTCTATACATATCCTCCAGCTCCCGTTTGCCTTGCGCACCATGACTACGTTGGCCAGCCAGCTCGGGTAATGCGCCTCCCGGATGTGGCCGGCGCTGATCAACTTGTGGACTTCTTCATCAATCGACCTTTGTCGGTCGGGGGCAAAGCTCCTCTTCTTTTGACGGATTGGACGGTGGTGCGGGTCGATGTTAAGTTTGTGGGTGATGACTTCTGGAGAAATGCCGGGCATGTCGGATGCTGACCAGGCGAATACGTCCGAGTTAGCCCGCAGGAAAGCTAAGAGGAGCTCCCGGTCCTCCAAGGGAAGGAGTCCGCCTACACGGACGGTCCTTGCTGGGTCATCGCTGAGAGGGAAAGTCAGGAGGTGCTCGGCGGGCTCCCCTCCTTTGGCGGAATCTCTAGGGTCAGACGCCTCCAGGGCTGGGTCGGCCTCCAGAGGGCTCGATGCGCATGGTAGCAAGGTAAGACCGGGCTTATCTCCCCACGCATTTCTCCAACTCCCTCGCTGTGGGAACTGCACCAATAGACATCGGGTGGAGATAACCGCATCCAAAAGATTCAGGCCGGGACGCCCAAGGATGGCGTTGTATGCCAAAGGGACCCTCACAACCAGGAATTTCATGATCACGGTGCTTTGGCATGGCGGGGTTCCGGCCGTCACGGGCAAGGATATTTCGCCCTCGACCCTCACAGAATCCCCGGTGAATCCAACTAGCAGGGTCGCCACGGGCTGAAGGGAGTCAACAGATAAACCCATTCGAACAAAGGCGTCGTAAGTAAGGATGTCAGCTGAGCTGCCACTATCAACTAAAATCCTTTTTACAGGGTGTTTGGCGATCGTCATAGCGACGACTACGCCTTCATTGTTTACATTTTCCATTACAGCAGTCTCCCCCCGGGCATTACATTGTTTAGAGCATCCTCCCCCCTCGGCCGCTTGGACGCAGAGGCCATCCCCAGGACAGCATCCCGATAGTCCGCTCTGTGGAGTGTTGTCGACGGCGGCTTGAGCTGGTGGAGGCCCCATGATGGCCGGCAGTGGCTGTGGCTGGACGTACTTGCCGAGGTAGCCCCGTTGGATGAGCTCCTCAATAGCCCGTTTCAACTGTAGCAGTTGTCAGTGTCGTGGCCGTAGTCCCGGTGGAATCGACAGTAGCGGCTTCTGTCGCGGGACACGCCCTTCTTCATCGGGGGAGGACATTGAAGGTAGGGCTCGCCCTCGATCTTCAGGATGTGGGATCGAGGGGCAAGGAGAGGGGTGAGCTTACCCTCATCGGGGACAGGGCTCGGTGCCGGTTGTCGGACCGGCAAGGGGGGTCGGATCGCGATGGCGAGGAGGTCCGCTCGGTTCAGGGCGAGTGGATTTGTGGCTGGAGCCCTTCGAAGACTCCCGGTGGGTGAGGTCGGCTTCATCTGCCCGGATGTACTTCTGGGCCCGGAGGAGGAGGTCGGAGTAGGAGCTCGGGCTTCTTGTCCAAGGAGAAGGTGAAGCGGGACGGAAGAAGTCCCCGCTTCAGCGCCAAGGTGGCCACCGCATCATCGAGATGGTAGACCTCGAGGGCGGCGGTTTTGAACCGGGACACAAAGTCTCGCAGGGACTCTCCTTCCTTCTGGCGGACGGAGAAGAGGCTGTCTGCCACCCTTGGGATCCGGCGGCAGGCGTCAAAGTGGGCCAGGAATGCCCTCTCTAGCTCCCGGAAGGAGTCTATGCTGTGGGGGGACAGGCGTGAATGCCACGCACGGGTGGCCTTCCGCAGGGTCGCAGGGAAGGCCTTGCAGAGAAGGGCATCTGAGGCGCCCTGGACTTGCATCATGGCCTTGTAGCTCTCGAGGTGGTCGAGAGGGTCGGTCGTACCATCATACGGGTCCACTTGGGGAAGTGGAACCTGGAGGGGACTGGTTCCTCCAGGATGCGGCGAGTGTAGGAGGACGAGTGTCAAACTCTTCCTCCGGTTGATGGTTTATCTTCCTGGCGAGCTCGTCGAGACGCCGGTTGTACTCCTCGCCTAGCGGTTGATCGTCGGGGCCCTCCGAGGTGGCTCGGAGGAAGAAGAAGAAGAGAGAGACGGAGATGGAGACGAAGTCGGGACTTCCGCCTGGATTCCTCGTGATGATGCGGCTTGGGAGGAAATTTGGGGCCGCGTCAGAGGACCGTGGCCGCTTGGAGGGCTCGCGTGGCCGCTTGAAGGGCTCGCGGCGAGGCTGGGGAAGCTTGACGTCGGCCGGTCCCTCGGGGGGCCTCCCCTCACCGACATCTGGCTGGGGGGAGCCTCCCCTCGCCGACATCTGGCTGGCGGGGGGAGCAGTCTGGTGCTGGGTGGCCACGGACTGCTGCTGCTGGAGTCCGTGGACCATGGCAGTGAGGTTCTGGACTTGCTGGGAGAGGATTGCTAGCTGCTCGCCGTCTGGACAGCGGCGTTCGGTGGCGGCTGGCAACAGGAAGGCTGGAAGCTGGGGGATTGGCCTCCTGCTGTCCAGCAACGGGAAGAGCCCAGCCGGACAGCTGACAGAGGCATCCCGAGCTCGCGTCACCACCATGGCTTCTGGGAGAAAAGAGGGGACGACGGATGTAGCTCCGGGAGATCGTTCGCTACTTTTTTCTTAGCGTGCCCCCTACCTGGCGCGCCAATCTGATGACGCTCGATCACCCCTCCTGGACGTCGGGAATGGAGGCTCTTCTTCTTCACCGGATCGCCTGCAAAGAAGTCCCAAGATCGGAGAGGGTTCTCCGGTGAGACCCTCCGACGCCCAAGTCAGTGATAGAGGTCATAGCAGAAGGAGCTCGAGAGAGCTTTGAGGAGGGAAGATCTCAGAAGGATCAGATAGTTCCTTTTAGAGTTAGGGCATCGAGTGCGTAAGATGTGCGTACCCGGTTTTCGATGTAATTTACCCTTTTATAGGGGTTGATGCTAGCATGATCATGTGGGTCTGTGTCCCATCAGCCGCGGGGCCGTTGAATTGTCGGATCTGGCGCTATCGGGCGGCGCGTGTTGGCGCGCATCGGCGCTGTCGGGCGGTGCTTGTTGGCGCAGCGGCGCGCGTCGGTGCTGTCGGACGGCGCGCGTCGGTGCTGTCAGGCGCGCGCGTCAGGTGCTGTCGGGCGGCGCGCGTCAGAGGAACGGATTTTTGAATGCTGGGGCTGATCTGGCGGGAACCAGGGGTCCCGTCTTGTTGGGGCTGAGCTGGGTCGTCCTAAGATGGCTGGGGTCTACCTCGCCGGCAAGGCAGTACCGGCGTGGGGCCGAATCGGCGGACTTGGAGATGACGGGGCCGAGTCGGGCCGGCCGGGGACGGCCTCGGCCGACTCGGTGGGACAGGAGTGGCCGGGGCCGAGTCGGGCCGGCCTGGGATGGCCTTGGCCGACTCGGTGGACTGGAGACGTCGGGGCCGAGTCGGGCCTGCCTGGGATGGCCTTGGCCGACTCGGCGGACTAGAGATGCCGGGGCCGAGTCGGGCCTGCCTGGGATGGCCTTAGCCGACTCGGCGGACTGGAGATGTCGGGGCCGAGTCGGGCCTGCCTGGGATGGCCTTGGCCTTGGCCGACTCGACGGACTGGAGACGCCGGGGCCGAGTCGGGCCTGCCTGGGATGGTCTTGGCCGACTCGGCGGGACTGGAGATGCCGGGGCCGAGTCGGGCCTGCCTGGGATGGCCTTGGCCGACTCGGCGGACTGGAGATACCGGGGCCGAGTCGGGCCTGCCTGGGATGGCCTTGGCCGACTCGCGGAACTGGAGATGCCGGGGCCGAGTCGGGCCTGCCTGGGATGGCCTTGGTCGACTCGGCGGGACTGGAGACGCCGGGGGCCGAGTCGGGCCTGCCTGGAGCAGGCCTTGGCCGAATCGGCGGACTGGAGACGCCGGGGCCGAGTCGGGCCTGCCTGGGATGGCTTTGGCCGACTCGGCGGAACTGGAGATGCCGGGCCGAGTCGGGCCTGCCTGGGATGGCCTTGGCCGAATCGGCGGACTGGAGACGTTGGGGCCGAGTCGGGCCTGCCTGGGATGGCTTTGGCTGACTCGGCGGGACTGGAGACGCCGGGGCCGGCTAGTTTGGAGACGACGTGGCCGGCCTTGGGGGTGTTGGCCTTTGATGTGCCGGCCTTGGGGGCAGGAGCTGGCGGCTGATGCTGGAAGCCGATGCTGTAGGCCGATGCTGGCGGCTGGTGCTGGAAGCCGATGCTGTAGGCCGACGCTGGCGCTGGCGCTGGAAGCCGACGCTGGAGGCCATCGCTGGAGTTAGAGTCTGGGCCTTTGGGGCCGTCCAAAAAATTTTATTTTTCGCGGGGTCAACTGGCCCCATCAAATCTTGAAGGCTATTGGTATGTTGGACGATTGGATAGCCCTGTTTTGATTCTTTGGTCATTGAAATAGCTTGTTTGGTGAGGGTAACAATGATTCGGTCTTGGCTCAGCCCCATTTGATGAAAATAGGGCCTTTAGCCCATTTTTTGAATTTCGACTATCATTGATGGCTAGTTGATGACCCTTGTGGTGGGAAGAAAAAAGTAGGAGAGTTCAAACTATGTAGAAGGTGACTGAAGTTAATCAATGAGAAAGAAATGAGTCTCTAACGACTTATTTAGCATCCCAAATTTTTAATGGCTAAATCAAGGTTTATCAATTTTAAATAAAGGAGGAAGGAGACTCTTATGAGAGACATTTCTAGAAATTGAAATAAGTACATTAATTTGTAACAGGAACTTGTCCGGTGACATTGTTTAAACACTCACATTCCTTATGATGGCTCAGAATTTCTAGAAAAGTTGAACAAATACGTTAAACCTATTGCAAAATTTTTTCTCAAGCTATCTAGACATTCATGTCTGTCTACACATTGATTATCTCAGAAATTTTAAGAAAACTGAAATAGAATACATCAAATCTATGGCAAGAACTCTCCTTTTCACCTTGTTGAACACAAAGTTCCTTAGGCTGCTACTTAGTGATTTCAAGAAAAACTAAATGAAGTACCACATAATTCTTAATCTTCGATTATTTTCTTAATGAAATTTCTATCATCTTAATTGGTATGGATGTAGGTTCATTAGACCAACCGCATAATTCTTTCTTCTTGTTCTATCTTTACTCCAATTTCTTCTTCTTTCAAGCTTGGTAACAAGTAGTATTAGAGCTTCCTTTAGGCATACCATTTATCCTGAATGAAAATGCATCTAACTCATCTTTCAAGCAATGACATGCTCTGTTGCTATGATCTATTCCATAGGATTGGCTAATATTGAGACATTGTGATGGTCGACATAAATGATATTATAATTACTATTATTGAAATAATAAGATAAATGATGCCAATAATATGAGATTTCCTATCACTTGACACCAAATGATAAATTTTGTGCAGAGAATGTAAGTAGAAAACTTATAAATCTTAAAAGGCTATTTCTACTGAATAAGAAAGGTGCATATCAAAATAGATATATAGATCGCATATGTATGAAGGGCTTTTTAGCTTATAATCTTAGGTAAAAATTAAATATCAATACTATGTTTGATGCATGATCTTCATGTTGGTAGCTCATAAATTTTAAGAAAACTAAAAAAATGTGCATACACTCTCTTTTTATATATAAAGCTAGACTTGACTATATGCACTTGAGATCCGGTTATCTTTTTACCCTTTTGATCCATACGGATATCGAAACTATCCTATCTTTTTCACATTTGAGATTCATAATCTATCTAAATCCAAGGATGGAAAGGATGATTGGATCCGATCTTCGCTACTTGTGAGTATAGCTAAGTCCACCTCTATATATATATGTATATATGTATATATATATATGTATATATGTATATGTATATGTATATATATGTATATATATGTATATGTATATATGTATATATGTATATGTATATATATATATGTATATGTATATATATATATGTATGTATGTATGTATATATATATGTATATATATATATGTATGTATGTATGTATATATGTATATATATATATTATATATATATATATATATATATATCTATATATATATATATATATATTATATATATATATATATATATATATATATATGTATGTATGTATGTATGTATATATATAAGAATCCTATTTAACATTGATTTGATTCTAAAGAATTCTATGTAAAGAAGTAAAAATATTTAAAAATGTTAGGCAATGATATATCAAATTTATTGATCTCTATTGGCCAGATGATAGAACCAAGATTTAAATATATCATATCAAGGGGTGCTCATTGATAGATCTTGGATAAGATCTTGGTTGATATGAAAATTTTTGTTAAAAAAAAAAGAGCTCTTGGTGGTTTTCCATCCAGTGAAAAGGTTTTGAAAACATCTTTGCAAAGGCAAGCCAGTTGTATTGACCATGATCATAGAAAGTGGCCCTAGATCTTATAACTGAGGATTAATACTGAATATGTGAGTGCTAACCGACTCAGTTGTTAAAGTTACTGAACATAGAGTACCAGTGATTTGGACCTTGAATCATGCCCAAATTTACACTATGTTTTTTCCCCATCATAGTTCATAGAAAAAATAAAAGAAAATCTAGTTTTGAATATAACATTTGGCTTGCTCTTGAAAAAAATAGTATTTTGATTAATCTTATAATTAGCTCCGCTGAAGTGAATTTTTAGTAGATATCTTTCTATCCAATTGTTTGACAAGGATTGCATAAGTTTGAGAAATGAAAGTTGAAAATTGTCATGTAACTAAGTTTAATGCATCTTTAGTAGTGATACCCCAAACTTAGTCTTACATTAAATGAAAAAAAAGTATTACGTACTTATAACTCAAGTCTACTTGCTACCCATTAACTTCCACTCGAGTTTTTGAATCACGTAGTTTCGGCCTGCTAATGAAGTTAGTTGAACCAGCACGTGGACTTGAGGCATTACAAATAATATCGAGCCATCCGAGTGTGTAAATTTGGTGGGTATGAGGAAAGGGCTACTCATGGAATGGTGGTGAAGTTTTGCCATGGCATGGAGCTATCCTTACAGCACCAATGACCTGTCTAGTGAGGTAAATTCTGACTAGCTTATAGCGTGTGATGAGAATGTCGCATTATAAGAAGGAAAGATTATGATATCCCAAGTTTAGTCTCACATTAGATGAGAAAGAAAGTGTTTGTACTTATAACTCAAGTTCACTTGCTACTAATTAACTTCTACTCGAATTTTTGGGCTATATGATTTTAGCTCACTAACAAAGCTAGTTAGATATGTAGGTGGGCTTGGGAGGTTACAAATAGCATGCAAGGCAGGTTGCCATCTCCTGGATCCACCCATGGGTCTAGAGCATGACATTAGTGCTTAAGTATTTTTATATATTGGCCATGATCATAACATTTGATATCAAGGTTAACCCTATATTAGTGTTTGGGTTAGTTTCATAAAGGAGCATAGATATCGATCATGGAATGTGATTGTTGTTATACATTGTCCTTAAAACCAAAGACAACATGGGTAACATCTAGGTATTTTGGCATATTACTAAGAATTATATATATATATAATCTATGTTTCCACTAAAACAATCGGTACCAAAAAGGATTGGAGGTGATGTTTTAAGCTGTTTGCTAAGATCAAGTTGAGAAGAGGGTGGTCATTTATAATAGGCTTGTTGATGTAGACTAGGAAGGTAGAAAATAACTCGTGTAGGAGAGGGATTTGGTAATCCAAAGAGGTTTACCTACTGTAATGATCGATCAAGATCATCATGTTTGGTATAATATATGCTAGTGATTAAAGATCTTCAACGATTTAAATATCATCATGTTTAATATACGATAAGAATATTAGATTACTAACCATGAAATTAGAAATTTAACTTTGATTAGCTAATTTCTCTTACCTTAAAAATAACTATCCCTAATATATTTTCAAGTACAGCGATAGTTTATCATTATTTTATATTATTTTATTATAATATTTAAATTAAATTATAATAATGTAATATTAAATTATAGTATCATAATATTAAATTATATTATATTAATAAAAAATATTAAGTATTTTTTATATAATGAGTGATATTTTGATTCTTAAATTTCAAGTCAAAATCATTGCATAGGGTAATATTGAATACGCTATCTTATGAATGGTATGAGATCATTGGATTGAACAATGATTGTAAGTGTTTGGAATCACCATATTATATGATCATCGAGATGCAATTAAATACAGTAATCCTACCATCTCCATCTAGATCTTTATTGATCCAATATAAGTTAGAGGGTTGGGACCCATTGGAATAAGGAGATAAGTGTAAGGCTGCCTTCTAAATCATTCCTTGGTGTTTATCGTTGGTAGTCACGGAACTCAGAATCTGATTTGGCCCCTGTATTGATGATGGAGCAACGAAGAATGAAGTTGTACGTTGCCTCTATATTATATTGATGATATCACATCAAGTTTTTAGCCTCAACTGAAGATATGATAGGTTTATTATCTATATTAATAAAATGTTCAAATCAGAGCTTAAATCTCCAACTCAAAATCAATTAGCCACTCACTCTCTCAATTGAAATTTATTTTAAGACCTTTGGCCTCGTTTGGAAAATGGAAAGGTGATGACTAAAAAGTAGTGTACGCCTAAGAAAATAAATTTTGAGCCATAAAAAAAAAGAGAGAAGTTCATGCATGCCACAAATGCACTTCTTTTTTTATATCACTTAAAAATTGTCCCAAAAAAAGTCGTAGTGGTTTACTATTTTTTAAGACATCTGAAAATGTGAGTTGATCAAGGTTTGCAACTGAGTTATACAGCAGAATAGTTTAACTTTAACCCACAATATTGTAGGAACATGAATTGGCAAAAGCAACATGAGCAAAGATTATATGTTTGTTTCTTAATTCAAGCAAAGAACTTATCATATCAACTGGAGCTTCAATCGTGTGTAACACCCTCAATAGTTCGATTTATATCAACATTCAACAATCAATCCAAGATTCAAGATAACGCTGATCTACAAAATGCTTCTAATGGTTCTAAAAACAAATAATTCCATGATAAAACCAAAAAAGCCAGCAGGTGGATGCCTGTTAGTAAATGTTGTCGATGACAAAACTACTGTTTTAAAGGTGTGATGCTCCTTTATAAAAAGTATTACGCATCAGCAATTGGCATACTAATTATCTGGGGTTCAGATGGTTTCGATCTTTGATGTTTAACTTCTGCTCAGAACTAATACTTCTGCACACATTGTTATGATGAGAAGTAGCTATTTATTTCTTCCTTTGATCTGTTGACCTTGTGCTTGTCTGTGCTGCTTTTCTTTGTACGCATTTGGTTTGCATGTTCTCTCTGTGTTATAAAGACCATGATTATAATTCATGGACAAGAACTTTGTACTGCATCTATGGAATTCAAATGGTAAATAAAGCTATAATATTCCAGCAAAAAAAATGAACTCACCATGCACAGCGGCCCTCTTTAATAGATACGAAGCCCGAAAGAATTAACCTTCAGGCAGGCCATCTTTGTAGTTCAGCAAAGATTTAGGAGAAATGCGTGATGAACTTTTCATTGGCTTGGAAGTCCAGGTGGATCACACAATTCTCCTCCATCTCTTCTGGGAAAGCAATTTAGCTATGGATGGTATGAGACTGGTTTACAGAAGTGCAAAGGCCATGTGTGAAACATGATCCACAAATATGAGGCTCAGGCATGCATTACCTCCTGAGGATGGAGAAGATTGTGTCGGAAATAGGTCATTTATAACCCTTAATTGGGTTATACCTATTGCTTTGAATGAGAAATTGGTGACCCCTTTATAGTTCCACATGGAAAGTTTAAAAAAAAAGGTAGAAGCATCTTATATATGAAACCTCTTCTCATGCTTATGCATTTGGGCTCATCATAAGTAGAGAGCTTAAGGGTAGCATCACCCGCGCGTATATGCACATGCATGTGCAAAGGGCGCAATCAGATGAAGGGTCAAGATCAAGCGCTTGAGATCATCGTTGATCGATCAAATAAAGGAACAAAATTAAATGCAGAAATTAATTGGATGAAGGATCAATATCAAACGCCGAGATGCAGAGATCGGTGCAGAGCGATGTTGATCGATCGACGCAATCAATTGGCCGATTACGATCGTCGATATGCGCAACCAATCCCAATCGCTGAAACCGGACATCAAATCTTGATATGGCATATTTACGCACCGGTCAGCGTTTAGATAGCGTGATCTTCAGATCAAGACACTAAATCGGCATATCGAAAGCCAAGAAGCCCCTTCCTTCGAATCCTTTAAGGATGCTTCCAATAGGCACATCAAATCTATAAATAGGACATCCTTTACATTTCAAAATTATCAATCCGACAAACATTTCCTCCTTAGGCATTTGCATACTCTGAATTAAAGATAGTATAAGGCATTTGCATACTATGAATTAAAGAGAGTATAGCATTCTTAGTTCGCTGTTCTGATGCTACTTTCATCAAAAGGAGACCGTTGTATCCTTGGAGACAATTATCGTAAATCAATAAGTACATGTGCAGGACGAATTTGTCTTAAAGACATAGAGTTTAACTCTAGACTCGGTCTTGCCATCTTTTGATCAAGTTAGCCACTCCATCTACTTAGCCATCACATTCAGATTCCAACATTCCTCAACCAACAGATTGAAGGTGATGGTATGGAATGGCTCTTTTCATGTAGATACCCAGAGCTAAGATTGAGATTAGGAGTATCAGCATTAACCATCTCTCCTTTCTTTCTCTTCATGAAGGCTTCTTTATCCTTGAGAGAATAATCTCACCTCTATGCCTTATATAGGCAGTCCTAGTTGCTTCCAGTTGAAGGGTCAAAGGAGATGAGCTTTTATCTTTGAAAGAAAAATCCCAGCCCCATGCCTTACATGGGTATTCCTTGTTGCTTCGAGTTGAAGGATCAAAGGAAAGATGCTTTATCTTTGAAAGGATGATCTCAGCTCTATGCCTTATATGATCAGTCGTTGTTTCTTCGACTCCAAGGATCAAAGGAGAGAGGCCAAGGCTCCTCATTAACCTACTGATATCTCACATTCCTCGTAGGCTCATAAATTTTGAGAAAACTGAAACAAAGTAAATTAAATGTGGCAAAGACTTGAACATGAGTGTTTCAGACTCGAATTCTTAGTATTGTTGGTTTCTAAATTTCAAAAAGATTGAAATTTGAGGCAGAAACTATATAAATTCATCAACTACGTACAGAGTTGAGACATTCGCGTCTCAACCGCTTACAGATTTTGTACAAAAAAAAAGAGCCTTTGGTTTCAAATTTCAAATTCAGAATTGGGAAGGCTGTGGCCAAGATTGAACTTTCTTGGTTTAGTCTGCAGATATTAAATCAAATCAGAGTATGAACGAGTAGTAATTGTCCAACTTAGATGTGGCTGTCCTGACGGTTAAAGAGATTTGTCGATGCTTACTTCACTAATTAAAGGTTTATGCTCATTATAACAAGTGACGACTACAAAATCCCATTAGTCTTTGTTGATTGATAGCTTTTTTTGGCTCCTTTAGATGATTGAATTATGGTCATGACCAGATCATTTGCATACTCGTAGTTCTTGCATGCAGAGACTTAAGGAACATTGCACTATTATTGTGATTTTTTCGACATTATCTAGACAACCATCTTTTCAGGTTTAATGAGATGTAACAACCTTAAAATGAATCTTCCTTTTGTCACAAATGGAAAATAATTTAATCCATTTATCCAGCAGAATTCCAGAAAAAAAAGTTAATATGTCTGCTTTGTATTGCCCGTAATCTAGAGTTTTGAGTTTCTAGTCCTATATATTTAAGATATATTATAACATCCTTGCAGTGCAAGTCCTGTGTTGCAATACAAGAACCAGAAATTTATTTGAAATTCAGGTTTGTGAAGCATGGCTTTTATCTATATCTCCCTTATTCCATCAAGAGTGGAAATGAGCCAAATTCTCTTGTCAAGTGAGCACATGACCTCGGTAAACACCTTATTGGCAGTATGCTTGAGGTTTTGGTCTAAACTAGATATAATAGGCGCACACACACGTGGCTTAAAGTGTGTAGTAGTAATGATATGATCATGGTTGATTTACATGATACTACTACTGCCATGCTTGCGAATGATTCTTCTTAGGATTGACACCAAATAATAAATTTTTAATTGGACTGGAACATAGAAACCCAAGTTTTTATCTATCAATAAGAGAAATTGGACATATATATTTGGATGGATATATGAGCTATTTATTTATATGGTTCATTAGACCTTCACAATGTTATGGCCTTTAAAGTCACTGCTTGTAATTAAATCCCTGGATGTATCCTGTTTTGCTCTCAAACCCTGTCCAAACTATAAAAAAAGGGCCAAATCGAGTGATAGCCTCTTAGGACAGCTTCCAAGAAGTCCAACAAAGAGTGTGTGTTTACACCAGGACAAAAACTAAAGGTGAAATTGAAAAGAATGTGAGCATAACTTGGAATTAATTAAGCAAGCACATTCTCTACTTTCAAATTTTACTTTTTCTGAAGTTCTCTCGCCCTAATCCACGTCTGAAGGCACAAATTTCCACATGTTTGCCGAGTTTGGAATTTCTCCTGACTGAACCATCACCAGATATGAAACTTGTCATAAAAGGATTTAAATTAGAACATATTATGTTTCACATTTTGGATAGACATACAGAATGGAAACCCCTATAGTTGCTGAATAATATTACAAAATTGGAGATGATTTGAAGTCTCAACTAAAATAGACTCGTAAAAGATCACTTAGCTTTCTACTCACATAACATTAAATATTTTACCATGTACGGCCCTTCGAGTTCATAGCCCAATTTTCTGTAGTAATGACGGGTTCCTACACCCGAAATTACAGCTAACTTTGTAGACCGGTGCTCCTCGTAGCAATTCTCTCTGCTTCTTCCATCAGAAGTGTGCCATATCCCTGCATGATGAGAAAAAAGCGAGCTCAATTTGTAAGCAGATATCATAATGTGCATGCCATCAAGTAGAAAAACTAATACTCTGTCCATAAGAAGGTCATGCTTCAGCTAAATTATAGATGCGGTAGCTCGGCTGTTAGCACAAAAACTGTTACTGAAGTGTGATATAAATCCATGCAAATGGATTATATAAGATTCAGCAAACAGTTGGTTCTATATCTGGTCAAGGAATGCATGAATTCACTTTTCAGGGGCCGTCAGAGGATATTTGCTTTCTTTCTTCTATTATTCTTTCCTATCTTTATTGCCCCATTAATCTCTCTCCAACAACTAACCAATTAAACCATTCAAGAAAAAACAGGAATTCAGTTTTAAATTGTTGATTGTTTTTATTTTAGAATCTTCCATCCCTCAAATGTGCATTGCAAGTGCCTGTTTCCTAGCAATTCTAGAACTACAGAATGAATCAAACATAGCAGTCACCTGGTGTTGCAATTTGTCAGCATCACGGCCATGCACAGGTACTGCAGTTCCATAAACATGAAGCTCACGAACAATTGAGCACCTCCCAATCAGTTCAGGGCATGTTGTGTTGCGGCCGCATTTTCGCAAGCGCAGGAGTCCAACAAGAATATCCTGTTACCAATGCAAAGATTGATCAGATACATGGCAGTCCAACCGCCCAAATCTCTCAGCATTTTAGGAACAAAAGGATACAAGCAAGAAGACTTAAACCATCATACAACTAAACATGATTTCCCAGCCGGAAAGATATTGGAATGCCCAAAATAGTAACGTAACTGCAAACACGAAAATCAGAGATATATATATATATATATATATATATATATATAGAGAGAGAGAGAGAGAGAGAGAGAGAGAGAGAGAGAGAGCAGTAAAACTTTTCATTGGAAATCTAATTCAGATCATTATCCATATCTGACATACCCAACACTACAAACCATACTACAGTAAGAACAAGATCCTATTTAGCTTCAGCCGGTAAGATCTGCAAACAAAAAATTAGTTTGGATACCTCAGAAAACACTGTGAGAAAGAGAACATTTAGATAATAAGAAAAAATAAATCTATGAACTTGCAACTGATTTATTGTTTCATATTATCAACAAGATATATTTTCATAAAAGCAGTGATTCAAGCCTCAGGGGAATAAAGGCTAAGACGGCCATCCCATCTTGTCCGAGAGATTGCAGGATCAATCTTAGCCATTCCATCTCATCACTATAGTATATTATAGCATCAATTTGAAATAGATTTAATTTATTATAAAAATATAATTTTTAAAGTTTAAATTATTTAAAAATTAAATAAAACATTAAAACTTCATAAATTATTATTTAAAAAAAAGCCTTTCAAGCAAGTATAGGGATGCCTAACCAGGTTGGGGATCGGGATGGGACACGAAGCATCTCATTTCATAAAAAAATTAAAACATCTCTATCCCATGAGATTTATAACCTTGCATAAAAGGTTACATTATTTCAATATAGCTAATTCAAACCATAGCATTCCTTTTGTCAACATAGCAAATCCAGACTATAGAACTCCTTTGTCACTTAGCTTCTGTTAGCATATCATTCAGATCCAATGATTAACAATCCTTGTAATCGTATGACTTTAATGGATGTGCATGAGGCATGGCCATGTCATTGTCTAACATGCTTGGTTAACATGTATCCATGTCATATAACAGTACCATGACACTTAAATACTTATTAAAATCTATCAATACATAAATAACTCTATAAGATTTTGCTGGACATGCACTAAAGTGTGCCCATGTCGCAGTGTCTTGAAGAATTACTTAAAATGTTTGCATGCTGCAGTGTCTGGCATGCCTAACATGGATCAATATCATATAGCAATGATTGGACTGCACATCTGTGCTGCATACGTACTCACTGTATTTGTACATGCATATCTGAGTCTTTGACTTGGTGGTTCATATTTTTAAGAGAAATCTATGCAAAAATGAAATTTCATTGCACCATCATTAATTACTCCAAAAAAAGGCAAGCATTTAAGTTCCTACCTGACGTGTATCTTCATATGAGAGAAAGGTCTCCCAGCCCTCATTTGCTGCATAGTCACGCCGTACAAGCTCTACCTCATCTGGTTTGATTTTATGGTGAATGTCCTGAAAACAGTCCATGCAAGAACGGAGGTAAGTCAAAAGATGTAGAGAGCTCATGTCTTCAGCAGTAGCATCAAGAGCTGATTAACATCTAAAGACCTGAATGCCAGCTTCACGTGTTCTAACATCACGGCATTTTAAGCCTAAATCTTCCATGCGAGCCAAAGCAAGCTCACGAAGATTTCCCTTTTCAACTCCTGAACTAACAAGGGGCATAGGAATATCCCTTTGGACTCTATAAACACGTGTCCATGGTGGTACCATGGAAAGAATCCTGGCAATGATATCTACCAAGAGCTGTGGCGGGTAATTTCTATACCTGCAACAAATAAGCAAGAATTATTTCAAATCCAATCAATTATAATGTACTTGGTCAAAATATAATTGCTAGATAGTTTAACAAAATGATTAGTTCAATCAAGATATTAAATATTGTAGAAAACAGCTGCCCCAATTTTTTCATAGGACACAATGCCTGACACTTAGGATAGCGCCCTGTCCTGACATAGTGCTTGAAAGAAAATTACCTATTTCCAACTCAACTCAACTCATCTAAGCCTTTTCCCAACTACATGGGGTTGGCTACATGAATCTGCTTCTTCACTCTGCTCTATTCAGGACTAAGTTGACACTCAAACTACAAATAGAAAATTACCTATTTCCAAGCATAAATAGAATCACTACCAAATTCAAAAACAAAATGAACCCACAAGTCAACATGCAACACCAATCCCTAGTTCAATTTGCAAGATAAACTGCAACAGACAAGACCTGCACAGTTTGCATGCATTTCTATGACAGGATAAAATTTGGTTAACATATTTTAGAATATAATAGTACCTGCCAGTTTTCCACAGTTCATAAAGACCAGTCCCACGAATAACAAGCGTTGGATAGATTTTAAGGCCATCTGCCCTAAAATCCGGGCTTTCAAAAAATTCTCGAAAACTTTCCAAATCTCTTTCAATTCCCACATTTGGAAGATCAGGCATCATGTGTGCAACAACCTATAATACACGCAAGGAAATTAGTGAAAAGGGAAGGAAGAATTAAAAAGCACCACATATCCAGCATGACATCACACAGTGACTTCTAAACATCTAGTTCACAAGTTTTTAGTACCAGATTTCCATAAAAAAATAATAGCAATTGATATAGAAGTGATGATCATCTAGCTAAAAATAGGCTAGAATGAGATTCCATAATATATATCAGGCGACTAAACATGGAAATATCATAGGAAAAGAAATTTTTTCCCATGCACAAATCATGAACAACATCCATATAACCCAGGATATAAGGCTTCGATCAAAAAATTTCAGCACTCAAACTTTGAGGGAAAAAATACATAAAGATCAAAAAGTTATACTACAAGATGATATCATCAACAATCATGGAGGTAAATAGAGCACAGGAAAATTGCCAACATTACTCAGCATTACCAGGGTGATGTGTTAAGAACAGTCCAAGTACCCAGAAACAAAAGCAACTGTACATTTTGAAGAAGAAGACGGACAGCAGGAATTTGATGCGAAATTATATGAAAGAAAATGTGATAATGAAAACATATATAATTCAACAAAAACAATAAAAAATTCAGACCCAAACTTAAAAAGCTAAGAAGAGATACATCTTATTGTTTCATGTTGCTCATGTCTTCTCAAAGATATTCCTCAAAAGTTTAATTAGGAAAAAATCCAAAAAGTCTTTCAAACGATTAAATAGAGAAGGAAAATAGAGCAGTTAGAAAAAAAGAATGGACTTTGTACACAAAACAAGTTTTCATAGATTGTATAATAGCAACAACACCAAACTACTTGTCAATTGTTACATGCACTTGCCAAATGCATGCCTATGCTACAACAACTACTTACAAAATACAAAAAATTGTTGTATGTGCCCCCATCTATTTATGCCTCAACATGGCATTCCTCATCATCAATACAAAACATACATGTAGTTCATGTTGCCTCCACACAATAGGCTACTTTTACTACTACAAAACATGCTCCATGGATAGACTACCTTGTTAGTAACACCATATTTCCATATTTCTCAGTTATCATGGTATCTCAGTCCTGGCTGATGCTCAAGACATCTAGACAAGTTTGGGTGTCTTCAAACATCATCACAAACAACTTTTGGACTTGAATTATGGCTACTACTTGTTTTGTATTTCACATACTAGTATTTCAATAATATTGACATTGTTTTTTCCCTTCCTAGTCGATGGAGATATTAATATCTAATAGTCAACATCTTTCTCTTAAAAGTTTTGAAGTACAATCTAACTTGATTAAGAAGTAGGTGTTAGACAAGGTCTAAAACTTCAAAATTGTACATATGTAAGAAATACATTGTATATTTGTAAGAAATACATGTGATTAACAAGCTGTCTATAAATGTTTTCTCAACTTTTCTACAAGTAAGGTCATGATTTCGATATTATAGATGCATTGTGTACGAGCAACAGCTATTGTGGCAACTTGCATCAGTAAATATGTTGAATTTTTGTATTTAGCCTTTTGAACTAGAGAACACTCCATCCGCTCCAGCACTTGCTTCTCAACTTTGAGAGTTGAAACATAATACAAAGGTACATCTCTTGTGCTTTCATTTTTCCTACCCAACTTTGGTTTTTTTTTTTTTTTTTTGGGGGGGGGGGGGGGGGGGGGGGAGGGAGTGTCAGACCAAGTGTAGTAATCCCGCATGCAAGCAAGCATGTCTTGAGTGCATGCGTTATCAAAACTCCATGCAAAATGTGTTTTAGCATGCCTTCTTTAATCCTTTTACAAGAATGTACATGCTGAAATGGATGCACTATATACACCGATGCATAAATGCAACATCTTACTTTTAGGCAGTGAATCCAGTTGAGACCATGTAAATTTATCTGGTCCAACTATACTCGCATTATAAAGTTGAAACAAACAATAAAGGTGGATACTCTATGGTCTCCTATCAAATACAATCTAGAAAGCCCTCAAAAATGTACCAACAAAGCTACATGGCAACCCAAGCAAATGTGACATTAATTAGAAATCCTACAACTTTAACTGAAGTGGAGTGAACTCTATGGGCTCCTCAACTCAACTCATCTAAGCCTTTTCCCAACTACATGGGGTCGGCTACATGAATCTGCTTTCCCCACTCTGCTCTATTCAGGACTCAGTCGACTCTCTATGGGCTCCTACCAAATACTATTTAGAAAGCCCTCAAAATATACACCAACAAAGCTACATGGCAAACCCAAACAAATGTGACATTGATTAGAAATCCTACAACTTTAGCAGAAGTGTTTTACCCTCTTACTATCATATTGGAAGTTATAGCTTCTAGAAATTTTCTTCTAATAAACTTTGTTTTTATCTTACAGATTCTCATCAGATAAACACTTCCATAGCCATACTTGTAAGATTCAGTCCTTATATATACTGATGCTTTGGTAAATATTTTACATGAGGTACTCTCCGTATGACCATCGAATACTGCCAATTACTACAGTCTGATAATAATAATTTATCAACCTTATTAGTGGAGCCTCCAATGTGATCGGTTGACTTGGGGCTGCATTACTCATTAGGACATATAGCAGTATTTCAAATAAGAAGCCAAAAGCAACAGTGCAAATAGATTCTTACTGCCCAAGTAGGGAATATACCATCTCATACCATGGAGATGGTGGCTCATATATCAGAACCCTCATGTATGGAGCATAATTTTTCAATGTACTTCCTAGCAAGGATACTAATAAATGACATCCCTAGCTATTCAAGGGGGGGTGTGTCAGTGTATGTGTGTCAGTATCTGTGCATTTGGCATGATCTTACTAATTCAAGGAAAGCTGCTGATTGGTTTTAGTTAAATGCTACATGGGAATCCTTTCCTTTCTCCTAAAGTGCTTCCTATAATCAGCATGTCTGAGAATAATAATTTGAATTTATTTATAATAGTGTGCTTTCCTTCCTATAAATTGGGTATTTTGGAAAAATTATGTAGGATAATTACCAACTTAAACTGACAGTAAATAAAAATGGTACGATAACATTTTTTTGTTAAAGACTACGCATAGCAAGCACAATGGGCAGTATTAATATATTTTTAATGATATTATTATTTCCAATCTTACAGGCATCAAAAGAAAATCAACTTTAAGGTATATCTGAGGAAAGCAACTATCATAACATACAAGATCAAGGTATGAGTTGTTATTGTATTGCCTTTGAAAAATAACAGCATAATGTAAAATCTCAGGTCTATCTCATAACATTAAACAGTACCGATTTAAGAAGAAAGGTAGAACAGGACAGCATATTATGAAAGAACATTCCATAATTCCAATTGAGAGGCCAGATAAAGCAGTTTGCACCTTAAAACCAGCATCTTTTGCCAAACAAAAGCAATCAGCTACAGCAGAGACTGTGTGACCTCTGTTCGTGTCACGGGCAACATCTTCATATGTGCTCTGAACTCCTATCTCCAATCGGGTGCAACCATATGACAGCATCTGACGTAAATGAGGCCCTAGACAGTAATCAGGTCTCCTGATTGTCAACAAGAAAACAATAGTTTTAGCTGATTCACAGAAAGCTTATAAAAACAGCTTGAAATGTTAGCAGTGTTGCAGGAAGTCACAGAACAATGTGATTTCAGCAACTCTAAACAGCAAATTCACATGGCCACTCACGTTTCAATTGTCATGCCAATACATTTGATTGCGCTGTGCTCTGAATAACAGACAGCCTCCTCAACATTTGCAGAAGTGTGTCCTGATAGAGCATCATGAAGATTTCTTATAAAGTAATCACGATAATCAGCTGGCAAAGACATGAATGTTCCCCCCATCAGGATGAATTCAACCTGCAAAGAGTTTGGTGATTACAATATCAATTCAACCCATAAAGAAAACACATGATCTCAATAGCTCAGGGCCTAATGCTAAAAATTCAGACTGCAATGTAGTCACAAACCTTATCCACGCTATGACCTAGCCTTTTCAGTTGATCTATACGACTTCTAGCTTGGAGATATGGGTTATATCTGAAAAAATGATGAAATACATAAAAAATTAGTTCATTAGTAGCAGAATAGCTATAGGAAATTCATAAAAGTGGGGTAAGGACAGGACATAAGGCATAGTACTTTAAATGCATATGCTCATATGTCAAATAGCTAATTAACTGCAAACGTTCCATGCAAGCCATAACATTGAAGATATGACATCTGGTAGGTTTTGAGTATATCAAAACAAATTTCCCTTTGCACCTAAATAGAGATGATAAGGTTCACATGGATATGGATGATAGTTATTCAGACCAGGTTTTTAAGTCCCAATGAAACATCACGTTGGACACCAAGATGAGTTGCTCTCCCAAACATCACAACAGGACCATCTTAGTGTCCCAATCGAAGTATCTTGGGATACTCCTTGTCCTAAATATTGAAATGGAACAGAACAGCAATACGTCCAATTTCATGAAAAAAACCGAGATAGCCCTGTCCCATAAGATTTAAAACCTTGATTTAAACCATAATAAAATTCAAAGGAAAAGAAATAGTCTTAAAAGATCAGAAATGCAATGACATAGCACATGTCAAATCAATGAAGCTCATGGACATTACTCAATCTTCCAAGATGCACATTCAGGTGTCCTGATTTTGTAAATCCACCAGATTATTTCACCAATGGAATTTCCAATTATAAGAAGGCCTATTTTGTTCATCTTCAGTTTATCCTAAGAAAGTTAAGCTCACAGAAGTACAGAACCATGAATCTTATTTAGAAGGCAACAGATGACCTAGGTTTCATAATTAGAGTTACTAAGCAATGGGATCTTGAATGAATTGCATATTGTATGCACATCAACCTTGAGAAAAAGATAATTTTGAGGGGGCTGGAGGTTTATCTGCTTATTTTATCAGACATAAAAAAAAAAAAAAATTAGAAGTTAGTAATGGTGTATCAGGTAGTTATATAAAGCTTTAACTAGCTTAAGTGGTATCAGATGTATGACTATAACAAGATATTATAAAAGGGTAATTATCATCATAAAGCACACAAGTTAATGCCTATAATGGGAGAGTAGTGACTGATTTAATTGTTCTTCGTTATGTATAGAGTTTAGAAGCTTCGCTTCTCAAACTGAACCAAATTTGAGGCCATTCTTCTTCAAACTTGTATCGAACTATTTCACATATTTAGTTTTATTAAAGAACGCAATATCACATGCTTTAAAATTGCTAATTATAACTCTCTTTCGTCCCAAAAAAAAACTTTTTTTCATTGTCAACCATTCCAGACAATAAACAGTTAGGAGACGATAATTAAACTCAAGAACACATATAGAAAAGCTCTCGAATTATATATATATATATATATATATATAAGGAGCAAGAGAATGACCTAGCTCGGATGGCTCTCATGCTGGTGGGTTCGTAGCCGGTGTACGACTGGGTACTGTACTCGAAATCGGAGTCGGGCCCGCCGGGGCAGTAGACGCAGATGTTCCCAGTGGTGGCGATGTGGGGACAGCGGTGGGGCTTCGACATGACGGCGACGACGGCGATGCCGGAGGCGGTGCGGACGGGCTTGGCACGGAGCTTGGGGAGGAGAGAGTCGCGGTCGGCCTCGGGGATGGCGGCGATCATCTCGACGAGCTTCGGGGCGCGGGAGAGGCCGTACTTGCGGCAGGCGGCGGACTTGAGGGAGTTGAGATCGACGGTCTCGCCGCGGCGGGAGCGCTCGGCCATGGCGGAGACGATCTCCGCGATGGCGCGGACGCGGGCCTCCTCCTCGGACAGGCCCGGCGGTATCGCCACCCCACCCCTGCCGGGCGTCGGCTTCTTCCGGGACTCCGCCGCAGCCATGGGCGGCGGCAAAGGAGAACCGAGGGCGGAGAGCTGGGTAGAACCGCGAGAGGAGAGGGTTTTCGAGAGCGATCGTAGCTTGCAACAGAAGCTAGAAGTTCGTCGAGCCAACTGATTTGAGCTATACCCAGGTTTGGGTCTGGGCTCCACCGAGAACAATTTGAGGTGCTTCGCACGTGCCAACCGTGCAGGGATGGCCCGTGGCTAGGCTTTCCTGTTTCAAGCCATGCCATTCAATGGCCAAAGGTGCAGAAAAAAGTAAGGTTATACCAGCAACTGGGGACGTGGAATAAGATAAATTTAAAAGTTCAAAGAATTAAGATAGAAGGAATAAAACTCATGAATTAGAAAAAAGTTTGGCTAAACTATAGTTTTAACTTTCAAACTTAAAAGAAATATTTCACTTTAGTACTTAAACTTTAAAAAATTATAAAATTAATCATAAACTTCATTTTTTTTTTTTTATTTCTACTTAGTCTCCATTCAAATAGAGTAGCATCATAAGTAACTTATCTGCGTGGCATTCTATGTTTTCTTCATCTTATAGTCATGTCAATGATAAAAGAAAAAAGAAGAAGGAAGCGGCACGGAAAGATCATCTAGTGCAGTGCACTATGGGGGGCTAAGGGGCGTTTTAGGACCCCCTTCCATCGGAGTGGATGCATATCGCGGGAAAGACTTCCATCGGTAGGAGGGGGGAAGGGGAAAGGGGATGCATGCTACGGTGGGAGTGGGGGCTTCCTTCTTCTTCTTTCCTTCATTGTATACTGTCAAGAGGTCGTGGCCCCCTTCCCCTGCTTCTCTTTTCTTCTTTCTCTTTCTTTTTCTATCGTTGATGTGACAATGAGATGAAAGACACGTAAAATGCTACATTTACCATGCTACCTTATTTTAACTGTATGAACTAAATAGAAATAAAAAATAAAATTCAGGATCAATTTTGCAAATTTATAAAGCTAAAGTTACAAACCCGACTAAGTTCAAGAGTTAAAAATATAGTTTAGTCAATTTTTTTTAATTTTTAGAAAGGTACAGTGAATGTATTATTTGAATTAATTTAATTTAATTTAATTTATTTGACTTATATCTTGAAATGGTAGAATTCAATTAAATTTTATTGTTTAGAATAGGTTAAAATAATTAAATCTATATAAAGTTTTAATACTGTCCCTTTAAATGGCTATACTCTTTTTTTTAAGCTTTTATGATGTTAAAGCTATTATTAAAAAAAGTATTAATGTGATATCTTATCCAATTAAGTTGAACTCAATCATGACAAAAGGTGTGTTCTGGGGTTAGGTTCTCAATTTGAAGGTTGGAAAAATGAAAGAATAGATGAGAAGAAGAAGTGTTAAGGAGGGATATTTTAATGCATGTTTGGGAGAAGAGTTGAGAAGGAAAAGAAAGGAAAGGACTCAAAAGAGGATACTGAGATATCCTGTTTGAGAGTATTTTAATTAAGAAAAAAAAAAGATTTAAGAAAGTTTTCATTACTTTTTCAAACTCTTCAACTATAATAATTTTAAACCCTTAACTTGATGTACAAAATTTTTTTTATATATTTTATAAAATTTTTAAATAATAAAAAATTTTAACCTCACATTTATCTTCCTTTACTTTTAAAACCTTTTTATTTTTTTTTTCTTTTCTAGTTACCAAACAGATAAATGGTTAGTCTCTTCAATGTATTGATTGACGATTCGTATCTCTACCCTTGCCCGTGAATTTGCAGCCAACTACAGCACCATTGCCGTGAATTTTTTTCTTTTTTTAAGCTCTTATCAAGTTAAAGTTTCGTGACCATTAAAAAAAGGTTGAAAAAAATGAAAGAATAGTTGAGAAGAGGAGGTGTTAAGAAGGATATTTTAAGGTATGAGAGAAGAGTTGAAAAGGAAAGAAAAGGAAAGGAAAGGAAAGGAAAGGAAAGCAAGGAGTGTACTGAGATATCTTGTTTGAGAGTATTTTAAGTAAGAAGAGAAAAGATTTAAGAGAGTTTTTATTATTCTTTCAAACTCTTCAATAATAATAATTTTTAAACCCTTATCTTGAGGTACAAAATCTTTCTTCTCTTTCTATATTTTATAAGATTTTTAAATAATAAAAGAGTTCTATCCACATATTTATCTTCCATTACTTTAAAACCTTTTTTTTTTTGTTTTCTTTTCTAGCTTCCAAACAGATAGATGGTTAGTATTTTTACATAAAAAAAAGAAGTCTCAAAAAATTAATTTTACCTTCTCAAATCCACCAATTTTAATATGTATTTTTGTGCAACCATGCTTGCAACCCAAGCCAAACTTTTGCCGCATATACGAACAAATTTCTCGGCCGAAATGAAGCTCTCGCCGCCATGGCAGCATAAAAGGGCAGCCAGGCTCGCCTGAAGTAAAGACGTCGGGCGAGGAGTGGATCGAGCAGAGGGAATACCGAGGTGTAAATAAGAGGAGGAGATGGAAGGGCAAGAGGGTAGTAAACAGCATCCGCACCTGGCCCTCGCCCACAAGCTCTTCCTCCTCGCCCACCCCGAAGTCGATGACATCGAGAAGGTCCGCCTCCGCGATAAGGTCTTCCACGCCGTCAAGGCCGAAGGT
Organism: Calamus simplicifolius; assembly: GCA_900491605.1. NCBI lineage: Eukaryota > Viridiplantae > Streptophyta > Magnoliopsida > Arecales > Arecaceae > Calamus > Calamus simplicifolius. Next base: position 1,595,575 of record UESW01003895.1, read on the forward strand.
AACGGCTGTCCACCCCTACTCCTGTTCTACCCCTTCCGTTAAATTTTCCGAGATTGCCACTCTGATGGACTCCTCTTTTGTGGAAACCCAGACATGGCCTCGCTCTACGTGTCGCTCGCCGCTAGATCGGCGCTGGAGATGGACGCCGGACTTGTCGATTCGATGCGGAAGAGGATCGAGGAGGTGCTCAGCAAGCTCGACGAGAAGTAAGATCCCTTCTCCCTCGCTCAGGGTTTCTTTATCCTTTTTTTTTTTGTGTGACAATTTATGCTCTTTTTTGTGTATATTTGTTATGTAATATGTGGATTGGTGATTTCCGATCAGATGCTTGTTTTATGCTAATTTCGCAATGTATGTGAACTGTGATGAGTTTTTTTTTCCCCTTTAATCATGGGTAAAATAGCCTTAAAACATGGTCGCTGAATGGTGTTAAATTAATCGATTAGGATAGTATGATTATGATTTCCATCAGAAATTGAATATTGATGTCCGCAGAGTATGCGTTTTAGGTATCTTTGAAAGATCTGTTATTGCACTGGCAGGAGATGGGTGGATTGGACTTCATGATAATGGAGGATATTTAATTGGGGTTAGAAAGGGTTGAATTATTAACTTTGTTTGGATGCTGATAACATGATAGAAAAAGAAAGTAAATAATACAATGAAAAAAAAAATGAAAATAAATGGATATGTTTTTAAATGTTTGGTTTGAATACAGAGAGTTGGGGGAAAAAAGAGCATGATTGTAAAGGAAGTTGCCACTATACGTGTGGATTGTCTTGATCCACTTGCTATTTGTTGGTGTGTGATCAAAGTCAGTATTTTAAATACTGAGAGAAAATTTAGGCATCTTTTTATCATCCAAAATATTTTTTGGGTTGCTAATGTTGGAAACAGAGATTGTTCACTAGTAGACTATCATTTCTTTTGCTTTCTCAGGAACCAGATGGAGCCTGAGATTGGATATAAATTATCTTTTACTTTGGTATGAGATGTTTAATTAATCAGGAAACCACCTATAAATTGTAATTCAAGAACGTGTGTCTGATGAAGTTGAAATTTCCTCCTCCAGCTAATTGATTCTTAACTACTAGCTGATGTATTTCTAGTGCATTTAGAGTCGCTTGCATGTTGACCATGTGCAGTATGAGCATTCATTTAGAAACCTTCTATATAAGTGGGAAAATAACCCTTGGGATCCCAACTATTGCAGTAAAATCATGCAACAAGATCTAGTAATCGTTCACCGCTAAATTTAATAAGCACATGTTTTTTAGCAAAAGAAAAAAATAACCGGTGACTTTAGATGTTTTATTTGAGATATTGCAAATTGTATTTCTTTGACCTCTTTGCTATTAACATGATAGATTTATGGGAATCTAAGGCATGTTTGGTATCGCTTAAAAAAATAATTTTCTACTTTTAAAGAAAAAAATATTTCCTAGAAAAACACTGAAAATTGCTTCTATAAGAAGGGAAAAAATAAAAATTGCTCTTAGGAGAACTTAGAAAACATGTCTTTGGCTTCTTTTGTGAGAACCTTGTAAGAATTTGAAGCACCACCAAACATGCCCTTGAGTTTTAGAGTGCATGGAGAAGTCAAGAAGGGTTGATAATGTTTAACAAGATGAAAAAAAGTACCCTCTTATTACCTAATTTGCCTTAAAAACTCCCAAACAAACCTCATTAACCTCTCCCTCTCCTCACTTCTTGTCAATTCAACAAAGCATAATGTGTCGGTGCATCCTTACATCCGTCATCCCAAGTGTTAGGATAGGATTGGATGGCGACGCATCCCATGTAAAAATTGAGATAGCCCTATCTCATGGAATTTAAAGTATTGACTCAAGTACTTGTACTAACTTGCTTTCTTGATTGGAACCCTCTTACCTTTTTAAGTCCTTAATGATGGAGGTGCATAAGGTTCATGCTTCAAGATGTCTGCCTTCTTGGTGATTTCTAGGATGATGAAGAAGAAAGTTATGAAGTTTTGAGGGGCAACCATCTTTGGAGATATTTTTATTTTCTCAAAGGTTTGAGGGGAACAAAAGTGCATTTTTGGGGTCTTCTTAAACCTTACTAACTCAAAGAACACTTGAAAATTGGCCTATATTCCCATTATGCTTCTTTAAGGGGCGTGGCCATAAGGCATGCAAGGCTAGGTGTGGCACCCTAGCTTTTCTCATTTAGTTTTTTTTCCAACCTTACAAAAATGTTCTTCCACTAAGGAATATATCAAATATAGAAGATTCCACAATGTAGCATGACCTCTAATCAAGGTTTCCACCAAATATGGAAGGTGATATATAATCTTCATTAAGTTTATTATCTTGCACTTAGATTAAAGATGGCCAATATAATCAAGCCCCCCGATTTTTTTTCTTTTTTACTCTTTTGGTTTTCTTCTATATTTGTTGTATTTTCCCCTTCTAACCGGTATGAAGAAGTTATATAAACTAAAATAGTTTGTAGGAGAGTGGATCCCTTTCCATGCAAATCCATTATGCTTAATGTTTATCTTCATTATTTCCTTTTTGGTATCAAGTTGTTCAACATTTTTTATATCTTTTTCACACATTTTTTTGTTGATTCCATCCAAGTTGTGAATAAAATATCTCACTCCATAGGCTTATACATAGAACTAGTCATGTTTCCATTTTGTTTTCCCATTGTCTTCTTGTCCAAAGTAGGTGCAAGTCATCCCCCTCTTTCTTGAATGAAATCTAATGGAAGTGTCTGGTGCATCTTCATCAGGTCTTGTACCATCAATTATGGTCATTTATTATTTTGTTCACCTTGTCAACTTGCTGCAATACCAAGTCAACAAGATGATCCTTGGGACCAACCTTTGGAGGATTAGTTGTTGGTAACCAACCACTGGCAGCTGCAAATTCTGCTGTGCCCTCCTTGCAATTTTTTATCTTGTAGTGTTAGTGCCAGGTCTTTACCACTGTACCCATGCATTTTAATATGACACTAGAACTTAGTTCATCTTAGGTGAATTAAGGTCATGGTGCCTCATGTTTTCTTTATTTCAATAAAAGAAATTTTGCTTCTATGGGTGGTCAAATGATATTAAAAGTAGTTCTCCTATTTATGTATGAAATTTTTTCTTAGTTTGTAAACTATCTCTGCTCATTATTCATGGTTTGGTAGGGATCCACATGAACAACAAGACATGAGGATTATATTTAGCATAAGCATAGGTTTCAGTTGCCTGTAATCATAGGTAGCAGTGAATTTACATAAAAAGTGTACGAGCTCATAGTTGTAAAAAAAAAAAAATTTAAAAATCGATATAAAGTATCTATATTGTAACAAAATCAAAATTAACAAAGTTAAACTCCATTGCACACTGGGGCGATGTTGGCTAAAGATGCTTAACTCATGATTTTCTCACCCTGGACCCTTTCTCGTCAGACCCTATGATCAAAGACAAAGAAGTTATTTTCTAGATAGAATTTGAAATGCTCACTTTTCAATAATTTATGGTTCAGGGAATTCTCTCGCTTTATAGCAGCTGGGAAACTTCACCGCAAGATTGACAAAGTTGCTGGCGTTCTTGAAACTAACAGATCTGATGCCAAAAGTTCTCTATATCAAGCAACAATCAAGCAAGGGGACTTCTTGCTGAACCGATTTATAAACGGGTTATATGCTTTAAAATGTATGCCTAGTTTAGGCCTTTCATTGGAACTTCAGTCTTTCATTAGATAGCACTATTCTTTTCACCGCTCCATCTATTTTTTGAGGTTGTTTTACCATAAATTCTTTTGCCTAAAATTTTAGGTAGTGTTTGAAATAGGGGATAACAGGGGATATCCCCTGGATATCCCTTCTTATTTTCAAAAGCCATAACTATAAGGTAGTGTTTGAAATAGGGGATAAGAGGGGATATCCAAGGGATATCCCCTCTTATTCCCAAAAGCTATAACTATAAGGGATAGCAGAGAATAAAGTTAACCAAAGGGATAATCCATGGTTAACCATGGTTAACCATGGGATATCCCCTCAATTTATTCCTTAAAGAATGCAGGAATAGCTGGTTATCCCTCCAAATAAGAGTAAAAAAAGGTTATCCTATGGATTTACCTTTTTGCATTTGATATGATCAATGGGATAGCCAAGGAATATCCCTAGGGATAACTAGGGGATAAACTCTATCCCGTACACTTATCTATGGATAATATTTTTTCTATCAAACACTACCTAAGGGATAGTTGGGAATAAAGTTAACCAAAGGGATAGTCCATGGTTAACTATGGTTAACCATGGGATATCCCCTCAATTTATTTCCTAGAAAATGCATGAATAGCTGGTTATCCCTCCAAATAAGAGTAAAAAAAAGTTATCCTATGGATTTACCTTTTTACATTTGATATGATCAATGGGATAGCCAAGGGATATCCCTAGGGATAGTCAGGGGATAAACTCTATCCCATACACTTATCCATGGATAATATTTTTTCTATCAAACACTACCTTAGTGTAGTCGGTACTATCTTATGCGGTCAATCAGTTTTCCCATAAGGCGGTGGCTTGTGAGTAAAGGAATGTGGTCAACAGTGCATGTACACTCCAAAGGACACTCAGGTTGTGTGCTAGAACCGTTGAAGAGTCGAAATTTGTAGAGGCCATCATGACTAATATACCTTTGGATAGCCCACAATGATCTTATAAATGTCCGAGAACTGCTATTAATTGGTATTATTGGTGACGGCTCTCTTAACGCTGCAAGCTCCCTTAAAAGAGCTTCGGTGGTCAAGAGCATGTCAATCTCTTTGCTGGGTGCTTCTTAGCCAGCAGGATGCTGAGCTTAAACAGTAGATTCTCATACTCATGAGGAAAAGGATCGATTGGTGAAAGTTATTTGGTAGGGATCGGGTAACTTTACTGCTGAGGGAAGAGGATTGTTTTGATTTTGATTCTTGACATAAGTAAATCATCAGACTGAACAGTGAAAGTCTAGGGTTAGTGCATGACAAATTAATTGTCGAGCTATCGTAATGGCAGTAGGTATGGTTAAAAGCTGTGCCTTCTTTCATGATAATTGTACATATACATACATATACATACATATACATATATATACATATATATATATACATATATATACATATACATACATATACATATATATACATATATATATACATATATATATATATATATATATATATATATATATATATATATATATATATATATAACGATCGAAGGGTTAATATGGTAGTTATAAATTACATGGCTTGGTTTGCCTTATGGAAAAAAAAAAGGTTTGCAGAACTATATGGATTGATACAGGCCCTTATATTAGGGTACAAAAAAGGTGCAGCTTGTTTCCCATGTTTAATATTATATAATGTGAACAGTAAAGAAATAAGCGATCATATGTTTTGCTTGAAATGATCTTCTTTGGGAAGTTTTGAGGAAAGAAAAGATACGTGACTCATTATGGTAGTATTGCTGCGCTGCACCTGTGGCAAATCACGTGCTTATAGATCATGCATATGTTTGGTTCCTGATTACATGTCAAGTGGAGGCATAATGTTTGTAGTTCATTGATTCATTCTAACCCACCAAATGTTGGAAAATAACTACTTTATTTTGAAAATAAAATGGATAAATTTGTGTGAATGGAAGGGATGTTTTATTAAACAAAAGAAAAGAGTGAATAAGATAGCCCTATAACCTACGGCAGCTTTCAGAGATTTGCGAGTCTTATATGCAATCCAGGGAGACTGCCGAGATGCTCCTTGGTGACTAAGTATGGACCAATGTAATTTACTATGGGTCTATTCTGGCAATCGAATGCTTAGTGCTTATCACAAGGTTTAGTCTCTATAGAAAATTAGTTCATATAATTTAAGAAAATGCACTTTGTCTGTGAGCTGCTAAGAAAGATGACAAATCATCATCAAAAAATATGCAAACTTTATGTTGGAGAACGGTAGGGACAAAAGACTAAATAGTAAATATGCAAGCCATGTGGCACAAATTCTAGTTAGGGAAACCCTTCTTATGAATCTTAAATAGTTAGAAAACAACTTTGAGCCACATGATTCATGTTGGTCAATGGCAGTGTGATCCTATGCCAAATTGACTTCTATGTATTAGTTGAGAACCAAATGAAAATTTGATCCGGTTTGATTGTTATAATTATTAACTCAAAATTAAATTAATAATTCATATATTTTCATTTAATTATATGCATATAGTAAAAATTTTTGATACGTAGGTGCATAATTTTGAAATGCAATTTTTACAACAATAAAGCTTTAACTTCAAATTAGTTGGGATTGAGTAAATGTATCCTTTTTCTTCATTTTGCCTAGTTTTGAGTCATATTTTTACAAGATAAAAAGATTTTAAATTTTTCTTGATTATTTCTTTCCATATAATTTTCAGTCAAACTTTACATTTTTTTTTTCTTCTATATATATCAAATCACTCCTTCGAACAAGTATATCTTTACATCTACATTGTATATATTCAAATTATCTTAGTCATTTTTTAAACACAATTTGAACTGTGACTATTTATGCCCTTGCAGATACGAATGTGATTTATAATGAATCAAAATCATTATTTCGTTTATGTTTCAAAGGAGTACTATTGAATCAAAAGTCATTGCCCTTATTTGACTGATTCAAGCATGAAGCAATGTGAGATTCAATATTCGCTGCTTCAGAGTTGTTGGACATTCACATATATATATATATGTGTGTGTGTGTGTGTGTGTGTGTGTGTGTGTGTACAATATTTTAAAATGCAATCTAGTTGGTCATATGTCCTTTAACATAAGTGGATGTGTTCTTCTGACCAAATTGTATTGGATCCTTTCAGTCTCCATTTACAGCCTAGCCAACTGGTGGGCTGTTAATCCACTCATATGCCTGGTGGATTGCATATGCCATTCATGTTCTAACCTATTGACTTCATATTCTTACCCTCCTTCACTAAGTCCTACCCTACTCTTTAATTTGATAATTGGATATCACAATATTTGATAATAAGCTCTCGAAAGTATGAAAACATATACTTAATTTCTCTTACTTAGCATTCTACATTTTTATTTATTTGTTAAAAATTTTGTTTGTTTTTATTTTATATCTAATCTTTCATATATACCTAAAATAACAATGCAAAATGTCATGTGTAAGCATCTGCATATGAGATTTAGACTTAAGAAAGTATGGACCGTGTGGTATCCCAATGACCAGCATAGTACAGCTGCTTTTTAAAAACCTTGGAAGTAAACTAAAGCCTTAGTCCATTATGTTCCAACAACCAACAACATTTTGAGGCCTCGGGTTTGTTGGTGCCACAACACCTTCCTTGAAACCTCGTCCTCCACTATGATGACATGTTTGTAATGACCTCATCCATGTGCATGCATTGTTCCTCTCCTCTTCTTTATTTTTTTAATATATTTTATAAGTGCCTTGATTCCTAAATGAATGAAAAAACAATGATATCTCATTTAATAACTCCACACCTAAATGCATTATGAAGTACAAGAAGCCCGAGATCGTTCTCAATAGGATTCCTTTCCCTTGATTCCATGAAGGAAAGAAAGCATGCATGGCATTAAACAAATGTTGGTCTTCCTCCTTGCGTGCTTCTAACCTGCAAGTCCTTACTTTTAGGCTTGACAGATCTTTTAGTATAGATTTGTTGTTGCTATTGCTATTATCTGTCTTAGTTTCCATGTCTGACAACATGTTTCCTTTTTTATATATTATTTAGTTTTGAGAGAACAGTTCAAAAATCCTAAACCAATGAGTATTAAAGATGTCTGCCAACAAGTTAATCACCAATAGTAGAGATGAAACCATCAAAGCACAGTGAATCAAACATTAAATAACAACTTATATCAATGATTGGTAGAAAAAGAAAAGTTTGTTGCACATGATGGAGGTAGAGAGGAATAGAGAAGAAAAGAAAGGATGGAGCTATCCACCATTTCTTAGAGGTATAAAAAGGAATTAAAAAGTGAAAAATAAAGAAGGTTCAGAATCTACACTGAAAGTGAGAAGGATTTCAGCACGAAAGGTGAGTTGAATTTTAGTTCATGGGTTCATTTTTCTTTCTTTTTTTTCTTTTTGCCTACACGCGCACATAAAATATTCTTGGAAGATTTGAATCCTAAAGTTCTCAAATTTATTTTATTCATTGACCTTGAACAAATTACCTCTGGAGTTGCTTAACAAGAAACTTCTGTTAATCTGATTTATTTACAAACCACTTAAACGGATGCAGCAACTTCCATTAGGTAACATAACTTTTGTCACTTAAGGATATTTTAGAGTGAAATCGGACACTTGTCAATTCACAATGGTTAATTACTAGCTTTTGTGTCCAGCGTGTCCCTTACCTTTGGATGACTAATTACTCATTCTTTTGGGATGATATTCCCCCATCTTTTCAGTTCTTATTCAAAATTTTCAAACTGTTTCTGAAGGTATTGTGTTCGCATGATATAAACCTTCTTTTGGTTTACCATTTGGTGGCACTCTCTTAACTATTGCTCCAAGGCTTTCCTTTCAATTTGCTTGGATATATGTCTTCACATCATACAAATATTCCCACACACTAGGTGTGTTTAGTGGCGCATTGATTAGATACTAGGAAGTTTTGAGAATTTATATAAGATTAAGTAATCTAAATAATATATTTCAGCTAATCTTTTTGGAAAGTTTTTGAGTTGTTATACATAAATGGTATCAAAATCGATCTGACCTATGGCTTATACGGATCAAGGGAATGACCATCAATTGATCGTATATATAATCAGATTGGATTTAGACTTTATGATTAAATTTGAAGCTTTGCCTGGTAAAGATGCTGAGATGTAAATAGAACAAATATATGAGAACTAGTATTAACATACATTTAGTACTAAATTGATTATACACAAAGTATATCTTGAATACTTACAAAACCAAGAAACTCATATATTACCTAATTCTGATTAGCATTTTTGAGGAGGTTGTATGTTATTACAGTGGACTTCCATGCCACAAATCAAAGAGCTTTTAACTTCAATTTGAGCTACACTTTAAGTTGGATTCCAATGAGGGAATTGGATGGTGAAATGAGACACAAAGAGCTTATATCACATAGGATCATTATTAATCAGCTTATAGCGTTTGCTTTGCTTTCATTAATAAAATTATATAATGGTTAATATTTAGTCAATAACCCTCACCAAATTTTATATATGGGGAACAAAGAATATGACAGCTGCTGAAAATGTCCCTCACCAAATTCTTTAGACTTGATTAAAAACAATCAAGCGAACATGCTATTGCATATGTTTCAACGAGTTAGGTGTAAAGTATCCACACAGTACCAATGTTCAGCTTTTCCACCAACTCTCTGATGCATCCTATCGCTTTACCTCGTGCTTGGAAGAAGAATATTTTTCTAATTACGCTAGAAGAAGCTACCCTAGTTTTTAAGTTACATCATGGGACTAACAGTAGTCATATAAATTTCTTTAAGTTTGCATTAGCTTTGATCCCCTCTGATAGACAGACGCATGACATGCCACGCAAAACCCTCTTAAGAGGACTAAAGAACAACAACTATGATAACAACATAAGGATTGTGAAAGAAGTTCTGCTTGAAAGAAACACCCCAACACCACTGAAAGAAAAAAATGCTCAGCTCTATTTTTTAAAATATAACTGATTGACTGACATCTGACACTTTTCCCTAAGAGTGCTGCTCAAATAGAAGCAAATTTAGCGTATGTGAACCACACCTTAGGAGATAATTAAGTTTTAAAAGCGTGTTGTTTTCATTATATTAATATACTAAACTATAGAATTGAAATTGTTTGCAAAAATAGAATTCGGAAACATAATTTAAAATGACAGTAAGTTAAAATTTTTGAGATTAAAATGTTCTACGCAAGGTAGATTTTTATATATATATATATATAAACAGTAAGCTCGATCTTTTTTATACTTAATTCTTTGATAAAAAAAATTTATGAAAAAAATTAACCAACCGTTCTGTACCACAAACTTATCAACATTCTTTTTACGTTGGTTAAAAAAATTCAAATGAGTAAGCTATATTCTTAAGTTATTATTTATCTAACAACAAGATACCTAAAACGCCCTCAAACACCTAAAACAATTTTGTGATACTGCAGCAATATTAAACTTCTAAATAACAAACTCAGAGAGAGAGAGAGAGAGCCAACAAATTCTTATTGGTTTTCTCCATCACAGTGAAAGATCTAGCCAGTGTATGAGACATATTTGTCATAATCACCATACTACAAGTATTTAGAGATGACACAAATTTGGCATTCTGCTATTTCCATTTGATCAAAGGTGTCAGCACAACACGGTGATGATTCATCTATGCGCAGGGTTTCATTCCAGTAATTCAAGGGTAATATATATGTCTTGGACGCAATGTACTAGAGGCATCACTCACTTCAACAAGATATACCATATTCCTAATGCGACCACAAAAGCCTAGTAAATGCATAAATACTTCGAAACTCTTAAAAATTTAGATCTTTGATTCGTAGTTTTTTTTTTTTTAAATCCCAGTCAAATAGCTGAATTTGAAGCAATTTTCCTTTGCAATAATGCTGAGAGGTGTAGAAAAATTTATTTGGGAATTGTAATTTTATTGGAGGATTAGAACATCAACTTCACGTTGGAGATTCTTCACCTTACAAGATACAGAAGAATTTCCTTTGAAAGGTGTCTCTTTAATTGTTTTCCTTTGCCTCTTCTTCCCTTTTGTTTTTACTGACTAATTACAAGCCTGACATGGGCTCTTTCATGTTCCCTTCAAAAAAGACATGGACTCTTGCATGAACAAAATGATGGGAATTATGGGAGATTCCAAAATGGAAAGATATCTTCAAGAGGATACAATGCTTCCCATGAAGGAAAAGAATCAATGATATCAAACCAGTTTAGTTTGGAGCCATCAAGACCAGAGTCTCTTTCCACAGAAGAAGTGTGGAGAGTACTGTGACTGTCATCTATGGAGAATGAAGTGCTGGAGCTGCTCGAAGGGTCAACCTGAGGCTTCATCTCTTCAATGTCCAATTTCTCCCATGACATCCCACTCCCATGCAAAAGAACTTCAGTGTCATGGGAGCCAAATTGAACCTCTTTTTGCTTCTCATTTTTCTCTAAAAGTTCTTCTTGGCTAGTAGAAACCAAGTCCACAATCTCTATGCTTTTTTCTTGGACCTGTGAGGGATTGGGTTCTGAGGCACAGTCACTCTTTAAGCAGTCACACTTTGTAGGCTCTTCCATGGGCTTGTGGGTCAAAGGATCCAAACCCATGAGGTGCAATCTCTTCTTGATTCGGGTGTTCCAATGGTTCTTAATGTCATTATCAGTGCGGCCTGGGAAATAAGAAGCTATCTTGGACCACCTGCCATGGATATATAAGAGAGACTCAACTCATGAAAAGAAGATTAATGGCTAACGTAAAAATGATATTAATTGAGATAAAGATTATGAAACAGAAAAAAAAAAAAAAAAAAAAATTTGTTGGATGAGACCTGTTACCGAGGCGAGAATGGAGTTGGATGATTTGGTTCTCTTCGTCCCCAGAGAGTGCTCCTCTCTTGAGATCAGGCCGAAGGTAATTTGTCCATCTTAGCCTGCAGCTCTTCCCACATCTCATCAAACCTCCATGACAAAACAAAAACAAAAACCAAACACCCACATCATCTCGTTAGCTAATTCTGAACCAATTTCATCTCAAAGTTATGCAAATTTTATGAAGAGCGAGGAGTTCTATTAAGTTATCCTTCTTCCAAATGAGATCTACAAAAAGCAACCAAAGAGCTCTCTCAATAATCTCATTATAGTCCTGTGTAAACTTTTTTTTTTTATATAATAAAACTAATTGGTTTCCAACCAAAAAGAAGGAGAGATACCAGCAAGCTTTGGAACAAGACGCCAGCAATGTATCCCATTATTGATGATGAAGTTGATGAGCTTCTGATCTTCCTCCATTGTCCATGGACCTCTCTTCAGTCCAACCTTCTCGCAGCACGGTTGTCTCCCCATGCCCAACAAGAGAGAGAGAAGACCAAGTGGAACAAGAAGAGCACAAGCTTTGGGTGGAGAGCCCAGCGCATGGGAAGCACCATAGAAGGTGTTATAAGTTATAACCCAAGCTATGCCCAAATTAAGATTCTTGCCAGTTCATGACCAAGCTTAAAGAAATGGGTCGTGTTTGAGGGCCACATGATTGATGGCCGGGCGCACCAAGTCGAGTCAGTCCACAAACCCGGAGAGCTCGCCGGACGTATAGAATAGATGACCGTCCACACAAAAAGTGGCTCGAAACAAATCACCTTGGAAGGTCTCGCTGAAAGATTCTTTGGATGGGCATAAAAAAGGAGAGGTGGTTGACGAGCACGCAAGCATGCATCCATTTAGTCCCCCCCCCCTCTTTTCTTTAGAGAAACAAACCCGGACGTGGAGCGGATTCCGTGGTCCCGGTGAAGCCTGGGGCTTGCCTACTGGCTTTTAAGGACTGGCGTCCCATTTGTCACCTTTGGGGTTGGTTTGGAAGAGAGGAGGGATTGATGACGCTGTGTCCTAAAAAGGACAACCTCTAAGATGCTGTTCTTTAGATTCTGCTGCCCATTTTGAGATGCCAAATAGTACCTCTTTAGGCAACATTTGATTGAGGAGCGAGCCTATTGCACGAGTGCTGATTTGGACCATGTTTGCCAAGTCCTTTGTTTGGTTTTGGTTTTGGTTTTGGTTTGGACTGATGGACTTTAATGTTTGTTTTCTTTCATTCCTATATATGATCTTTGAGTGTGACCACATGAGCTTTATTAAGATCATGGTATGGATCAAGGCAGGCAAGTTTATGTCAATCAACTACATCGACTGTCTTTGGCTGGCCGGTCTAACAATGTGACAACTTGTTTTGAGATGGCATTGGAAGCAACCCACCATAAAGCCACCTACCCAAAAAAAAAAAAAAATTTGAAGAGTTCCAATCCCTTCAAATATACATGTTTGATACCTGGAGATGTGAAAATTTTACATGAAAGTTGGTAAACCATTAGGTAAGACAAATAGAACAAACAAACACTACCATTAATGCCATCCTCAAACTCAGGTTAAAGAGTTTTAAGCGTGGGCAATACATTGATAAACAGTTGTATAGAGGTATGCCAACTGTAGAACAAGTCCTGATATATTTACAACAAATCAAATATCTGATTGAATTTTTATTTCAAACATACCTAGCATATTAAAGAAATCAATATATATATATATATATATATATAGAGTTTGATCTAGTTATACTTATATTTGGTCAAATGAATTTCGGGCCTCATGCTGATGATTTGAGCCATTTGATATAATATATTATCTTTTAAATATTTAAATATTAAAATCATGTAATTTTAAATGATAAAAAATTAAATAATTTAAATAATATAAAATAATGTATATTTTTTAAACTACTTGATAATTGAATTATGAGTTTTTAAATCATATAATTTTTAATGTTTAAGTATTTTAGAAATAGTAAAAACACATCCAACCATTGAAATCATTTGAATCTAATTGAATTTGATTAGAGATGTACTCAATCATAGCCAAGTCGCTCTCTTTCTATATATATATATATATATAGAGAGAGAGAGAGAGAATTATACATTAGCATAACTCATAAAAAAATATTATTTAGATTCCTTAGTATCGTAAAAATGTTCAAACTCTATCTCTTTTATTAATATTTTAAAATGAGCTAGTGAACCCTTTAGACCTTATAGAGTAATTAAGCGCATAATATACCATATACAATTCAACTTCTAAAGATGCTTCCTGTCATTGCCCATTTACTAAGATTTTTCCAATCAAGTTGCACGTAATTCTCTTTCTTTTTGTTTCTATATATTATTCCATAAATCAACATTAAGACCTGCTATCTTAATTTTTATTCAAGTTTTTAAAATAATTGCTTCTGAGAACCTCGTAAGCTTGATGGTTGAAGAGCTTACCTAATTTATTACTATATTTGTATTTTAATTTTTACAAATAATTAATTAATTATGGAAATAAGAGAGCATAAATGTATTCTCATCAATTCCCTCGAAGAAAGAAAGATCACAATGTATTCCTAGCCATAACCTTTTTCTTTTTTCATACTTAATAACTTAATTCTTTGATAAAAAAATTTACAAAAAAAATTAGCCAACCTTTCTATGTGGCAAACTTATCCAAATCCTTTTACTTTGGTTAAAAAATTTAAATGACCAAGCTATATTTTTAAGTTGTTATTTATCTAACAAAAAAATAGCTAATTAAGTTGATTATCGGTGACAAAACATTCATCTAATTTTACTTTGAAGAAAAAAAAGCATGTCAAAATCTTTATCTTCTAGATGGTAATTTAAAAAAAAATGATAATTTTAGAAGAACTGCTATAAAATTTACTGCATCCGTTTGAGGTTCTATGATTGAGATATATATATATATATATTATAACTGCTATTTTATAAACAACTGTCGCACCGGACGATTCCCGCAATTCCGTAAGCCAATCCTTCTGCTCAGGTTATAAGATAGCGCTGCTCAACTCGATGGGCCGAAAGCTAAAATACATCTATAAAAAAACTAAAAAAAACAATCTTTAAATTTTTCGATGCGGGATTAAACGAACATGATGAACAACCACTCAAAGGGGAATAATGTCCAAACAGCAACGAAGAATTTGTGACACCCTTCTCTCGTGATTTCCCTTTGACCTAATCATCTGGCCATGCCGGCGTCCTTAGAGGTTCAGAAAAAGTCTTTGTATACTGTCTCAGGTAATTTATCCGTGCGAGCCCGCATCGAGAGGCCCGTTCGTGAGTTTCGAATCGCTGATGTGTATCCATATGTAGATAAATTATTGTATTCGATGTTGTATATCATCTTACACTGAAGCAATATACAAAGACTTTTTCCAGAGGTCCAATCGATCGGCTCATGGCTGCTTTCCCTACTAGATCTAATAAGTGGCTAACCTTTGTATTCTTTTTGGCGTTCCAAAAAGTAGGCCGTGTTTCTAGAAGGGAAGGTCGCAGGGTGTTTAGAAGCAAGAGAAGAGGAGTGGGAATGAGAGAGGATATCGGTGAGGGAAGCGGTGGTGATCCCTTTACTTGTGACTAGAATTTTGTGCTAAAATTCTAGACCTAATAGGTAATCTTGATGGTTATCATTTAGCATCTAGTGACTGATGTGGCTGATCTAGTACCGTTAGAATAAATGGTAACAACAGCTAACAAAGGTCACCACATCTCGACCCAAAGACCCCCCTCCGATCTCGGAATGCACAAGCATCATCTCACCCCCGAGATCCCCTTCGGTCTCGAGGTGAGGTCACCATATCTTGACCCCGAGACCTCCTCGGTCTCGGGGTGCACAAGTATCATCTCACCCCCGAGACTCCCTTCGGTCTCGGGGTGAGGTCACCATATCTCGACTCCGAGACCCCCTCCGGTCTCGGGGTGCACACGCATCATCTCACCCCCGAGACCCCCTCCGGTCTCGGGGTGAGGTCACCATATCTCAACCCCGAGACCCCCTTCGGTCTCGAAGTGCACAAGCATCATCTCACCTCCGAGACCCCCTCCGGTCTCGGGGTGAGGTCACCATATCTCGACCCCGAGACCCCCTCCGGTCTTGGGGTACACAAGCATCATCTCACCCCCGAGACCCCCTCCGGTCTCGGGTAAGGTCACCATATCTCGACCCCGAGACCCCCCTCCGGTCCCGGGGTGCACAAGCATCATCTTGCCCCCGAGATCCCCTCCGATCTCGGGGTGAGGTCACCATATCTCGACCCCGAGACCCTCCCTCCGGTCTCGGGATGCACAAGCATCATCTCACCCCCGAGACCCCCTCCGGTCTCGGGGTGAGGTCACCATATCTCGACCCCGAGACCCCCTTTGGTCTCGGGGTGCACAAGCATCATCTCACCCCCGAGACCCCTTCCGGTCTCGGGGTGAGGTCACCATATCTCGACCCTGAGACCCCCCTCCGGTCTCGGGGTGCACAAGCATCATCTCACCCCCGAGATCCCCTCCGGTCTCGGGAAGAGGTCACTACATCTCAACCTCGAGACCCCCTCTGGTCTCGGGGTGCGCAGGCATCATCAACGTTCAGTATGTGAACCAGCCTTCAAACCAAATGACAACTTCGAGCCACCTGGCGTACCCACGTGACTCGCCGTGCGCTCGTGGCTGCTTGCGGCCAAACCTCATAACGGCGTATGGTGCATTGCATGTGTCACTGTGCATGAATGTGCCCCATTATGGAGTACGATTCACTACCACTTGCAACTGTGCATGGTCATGTCAAGCAACGACGCGCACCAAATGTAACCGTGGCTGCTAGACACCTATAAAGCCATATTGATAGGTAACACAGGACGCCTTTGGCATGCATAGTGATGGTACGACATCAATCTTCTGGAACATAAAGATGGGACATTCGAACAGGTATAAAAGCACGCGCTTGCGCTGTAAGTAGGGTCTCGAACTCTGGTTTTCTAGTTTTTCCTACTAGCTGAAACCTTAGCTATGTCAGCTCCCTTCTGCTGAGCAGTTCTTGTCTAATCCCAAGTAACTAACTTGAGCGTCGGAAGGTCCCCATCAGAGCATCCGGTCTCCGGGGACTTTTCTTGCAGGGGTCCGGAGAGAAGGACGTCCATCTTCCCAACGCTTGAAGAAGTGACTTGGCATCATCAGATTGGCGCGCCAGGTAAGGGGATTGAAGAAAGTAAGCCTCGAACCTGTTACTGACTTCTCCCTCCTCAAGCTCTTAAACAATGGTGACGACTCGTGCACGAGAGGCCACCGTCAGTCACACTGGGAGGAAGCGCCAAAGGGCTGATCAGCCCGCAGCTGGCCCCTCAGCTCCTCCAACCGACGCACCTGCACCAGCACCGGTACAGCAGTTCCAAGAAGATCGATTCACCACCCTAGCCACGCAAGTCCAATCCCTAGCAGTGGCGGTTCAAGGCATGCAGCACCAACGGGCGGCCGCGCAGCAGCCGGAGCCAAATCCATCAGTCCCAGGGGTGGTGCAACCTAGCCAGCATTCCTCCGAAGGAGATCACCGGTGCGGGGATCACCACCGTCAAGCTCCGCCCAAGCCTCACCACCGGGAAGCTTCTAAGAGACACCGTCGCCTTCCCGCCATGCCAGTGTCTCTCTTAAGCGGCGGCACAGGAAGGAGGCGGAGCGCCCCCGCCGCATCGCCGTCCCCGTTCTCCGTCTCTGAATCTTCGGGGGAGGGCTCTTTTGATGGTCGGATGGCCCGTCGAGCAGCGTCGACTCGATGAGTATAACCAGAGGTTGAGGAACTTAGCCGTCGGATCACCCACCTGCCAGAGACGGACTACGACAGCCGGCCTCCATTGTCTCGCCACATCATGGAAGAACCCATCTCCACCGGTTCCGCCTTCCCCAGCTAGATCCTTATGACGGGACCACAGACCCCTTGGACCACTTGGAAAGTTATAAAGTTCTCATGCAAGTCCAGGGGGCCACTGATTCGCTCATGTGCATCACCTTCCCAGCCACCCTGAAGAAGGCCGCCCGAGCTTGGTACTCCCGTCTGCCACCACGGAGTATTGATTCCTTCAGCCAGTTGGAAAGAGCTTTCTTGGCCCATTTTGATGCCTATCGAAAGATTCCAAGGGTAGCAGATAGCCTCTTTGCCATCCAACAAAAGAGCGGTGAGTCCCTACGGGATTATGTCGCTCGGTTCAAGGAGGCAGCCCTGGAGGTCTACAATCTTGAAGACTCGGTGGCCACTTTGGCCTTGAAGCGAGGGCTTCACCCGTCTCGCTTCGCGTACTCCCTCGACAAAAGCCCGGCTCCTACGCCGAGCTCTTGACCCGGGCCCAGAAATACATTCGAGCCGACGAGGCCGACTTCTCCCGGCGTGAGGCTGGCGGGAGTGTCTCCAAGAAACCGCCCGACGGAACCTATCGAAGCTCGCCCAGAAGACCTGAGCCTCCTCGCCGGCCAGACAACCGTCCCCGAGCCCTGCGCCAAGAGATGGACCCTACACCCCACTGCTCGTCCTGATATCACAGATCTTGCTCGAGATTGAAGGGGAGTCTTATCTTCAGTGCCCTCCTCCAATAAACCGAAGATCCTCGCAACAAGAACCTCTATTGTCTCTATCACCGGATCACGGCCATGATACTGACGAATGTCGCCAGCTGAAGAAGGCTATAGAAGACCTTATCCAGCGGGGCCACCTGGAAAGTTCGTCCAGAGGAACAACCGGGAGCTCCTGGCCCGTCAGCGCCCCCGCCGATGATCGACAATGCCCAACAGAAGACGGTGGCAATGATTTCCTGGGGGCAGGAGGCCCGCCAAAGAGGCCGAGAGGGGAGGGGGAGTTGGATTCTGTAATTCCTTTCTTTAAAAAGGACTTAGAGGGGGTGGTAAACAAAAATGATGACAGCGTCGTCGTATCCATGACGATCGCTAAACATCCTGTAAAGAGAATTCTAGTTGATAGTGGGAGCTCTGTGGATGTTTTGAACTATGATGCTTTTGTTCACATGAACCTGTCGCCCGATCTGCTCCGGCTCGTCGCCACGCCCCTGATGGGGTTTACTGGAGATTATGTGAAAGTTGAGGGGAGGTCACTCTCCCTGTGATGGCTGGCATAACCCCATGTCAAAGTACGGTTTTCATGAAGTTCTTGGTGGTTCGTGTGCCCCTTGCTTACAACGCGATCCTCGGGAGGCCCGGGCTCAATCTTTTGGATGCTATCATATCCACTAAGAGGCTCCTCGTGAGGTTTTCGACCAGCGAAGGAGTCGGGAGATGCGGGGAGCAGAATCCACCCTCACTTTGCTACCACATGGCCCCTAGTCTGCAGGGGGTGGCACCCGCGCCAGTACCTGAGACACTGGACCCTCGAGACCTGGAGAGAAGAGGAGAGCCGGCCGAGCGCTGCTTACTTTCCCCCTCGGGAGGACCCAACGAGAACAGTCGGATTGGAGCCCTACTCCCGGAGGAGGCTCGTGACCGACTCCTCACCTTTCTGCGAGCTAATGCAGATGTCTTCGCCTGGTCGGCATCCGATATGCCAGGAATTCCAGAAGAGGTGATTACCCACCAACTTAACATTCGGGCGGAGTGCCGACCTATCCGATAGAAGAAAAGGAGTTTTGCCCTCGATCGATAAAAAGGCCATGGATGAGGAGGTGTGGAAGCTATTGGCGGCCGGTCATATCCGCGAGGTGCTACCCGGACTGGCTGGCGAATGCGTGATGGTTCGCAAGGCCAGTGGGAGCTGGAGGATGTGCGTGGACTTCACCGACCTCAACAAGGCATGCCCCAAAGACAGCTTCCCGTTACCCCGGATCGACCAGCTAGTGGACACCATGTCCGGGCATGAGACCCTTAGTTTCATGGACGCATTCTCGGGGTACAATCAGATCAGGATGAACCTGGAAGATGAAGAAGCCACCTCTTTTATTATAGAAAAGGGGATTTACTGCTACAAGGTGATGTCGTTTGGCTGAAGAATGTCGGAGCCACCTATCAAAGGTTGATGAATAAGGTCTTTGAGGACCAGATATGGGTAACATGGAGGTGTACGTGGATGATATGCTGACCAAGAGCACCAGTGCTGTTGACCATGTCGCCGATCTCGAGGAGACCTTCAACAACCTGCCGGTATCGGATGAGGCTTAACCCCCACAAGTGTGCCTTCGGAGTGGCGGCAGGCAAGTTTCTGGGCTTTATGGTAACCCAGCGAGGGATTAAAGCCAACCCTGACAAGATTAGGGCTATCTTGGATATGAGGCCCCCAGCTAACAAGAAGGAGGTGCAACGCCTAACCGGGAGGGTGGCGGCTTTGAGTTGCTTCATGTCAAGATCGACAGAAAGGTGCCTGCCCTTCTTTAAGGCGCTGCGCAAGGTCAATGGCTTCGAGTGGACAAAGGAGTGTCAGGATGCCTTCGAAGAGTTGAAGCAATTTCTATCCACTCCCCCGCTGTTGTCCAAGCCAAGAGTGGGGAGGAGCTCTTCCTGTATCTCGCAGCTCCCTAGAAGCTGTCAGTTCTGTGCTCATGCGCATGGATGTTGATGGAGTCCAGAGGCCGGTCTACTACACCAGCAAGGTACTTCATGATGCTGAGACCAGATACTCTAGAACCGAGAAGATCATTTTTGCCTTAATGGTCTCCGCACGCTTCCGACCCTATTTCCAAGCTCATCCCATCGTGGTGCTCACGGACCAACCTCTCCGACTATCTATCTCGTCCTGATACCTCGGGACGTTTAGCCAAGTGGGCTGTAAACTGAGCGAGTTTGATCTATCCATCTGGCCAAGGTCGCCATGAAGTCCTAGGTGTTAGCTGATTTTTTGGTCGAGTGTACCTGGACCGAGGAGGGATGAGTCGCCCGGAGGTGCGCATGGACCC
The DNA here is from genome assembly GCA_900491605.1 of Calamus simplicifolius. Lineage (NCBI taxonomy): Eukaryota > Viridiplantae > Streptophyta > Magnoliopsida > Arecales > Arecaceae > Calamus > Calamus simplicifolius. Next base: position 1,616,041 of record UESW01003895.1, read on the forward strand.
CCCGGTGGGGAAGCAGAAAAGAAGAGTGGATCCTGCATGTGGATGGAGCGGCAACTCAAGGAAGCGGAGCGGACTTATCTTGCAAGCCCGAGGAGGAGGTAATGGAGTATGCCCTCCAGATTCCAGTTCCAGCTACCAATAACCAGACGGAGTATGAAGCCCTAGCGGGGATGAAACTGGCCAAGGAGCTTGGAGCGGAGCGTTGAGGCCTTCACAGATTCCAGCTCGTCTGGGCAGGTTGCTGGGGAATATGAGGCTAGAGACCCAACCATGTCACGCTACTTAAGCGAGGTGTGGTCCCAGCCTCTCGGTTCTCCTACTTTCCGTCAGCTACATTCCCCGGATAGAGAACGCTAGGGTGACGCATTATCCCGTCTAGCCACTTCGGCCGACGGGACGCTGGGAAGAACATATGTGGAGCACCTCCAGGCCCAAGCATTGAAGTTGCGGATGAAGTGCTACCGGTTGAGCAAGAGCCCTCCTGGATGGATGCCTACGTCGATATTTGACCGACACTCTCCCAGAGAACCCCGCTAAGGCCAAGCTACTTAGGCGGAGGGCCCCGAGGTTCTTGATGATGGATGGGAAGCTTTATCGAAGATCATTCTCATACCCAGTCCTCAGGTGCGTGGGACCAGCAGAATCAGACTACATCCTACGGGAGATCCATGAAGGCATCTGTGGAAGTCATCTGGGGGGCAGAGCCCTAGCTTACAAGGCCCTACGATAGGGGTACTTTTGGCTGACCATGAAGGAGGACGCAGCCGAGCTCGTTAAGAGATGTGATAGCTGTCAGCGCCATGCTAATATCCAGCGACAGCCAACGTCTTAGTTAACCCCCTTGGTGGCACCCTGGCCCTTCGCCCAGTGGGGTATGGATATCCTGGGACCATTTCCCCTGGCCTCTAGCGAAAGTTCTCTGGTGGCCGTTGATCACTTCACCAAGTGGATTGAAGTAGAGGCCCTTGCTAAGATCACGGAAAGCAAAGTGAGATCCTTCTTTTGGAAGTCCATTATATGCCGGTTCGGACTGCCGCACACCCTGGTCACCGACAATGGCCGGCAGTTTGACAACACGCCCTTCCGGGAGTTCTGCTCCGAACTGGGCATCCGTCAGAAATTCACTTCCGTCGGGCACCCTCAGACCAACGGGGCGGTCGAGGTAACTAATCGAATCATTCTCCAAGGACTGAGAACACGGCTGGATGACTGTAAGGGACGGTGGGTGGAGGAGCTCCCCAATGTGCTGTGGGCCTACCACACAACGCCACAGCCCCCACCAGTGAGACCCCATTTAACCTAGTCTTTGGATCCGAAGCTGTCATCCCGGTAGAGGTTGGCTCACCAAGCCCTCAGATAGAGTCATACAACGAGGAAGGCAACCCAGACCAGCTGCGAACCAACCTCGACCTGGTGGAGGAAATGCGAGACCGAGCGACTTCGAATGGCGGTCTACCGGCAATGGGCTGCCAAATATTACAACGCCCGCATACGCCCCAAGACTTTCTTGCCAGGAGACCTGGTCCTCCAATGGGCTGAAGTCTCGAAGCCAGCGGAGGGCAAGCTAGCCCCAAATTGGGAAGGACCCTATCGGATCGCCGAGACACTTCGTCACGGAGCTTACAAGATTGAAGAGCTCGATGGGAAGCCGCTTCCTAGGACATGGAATGCAGACAACCTTCGTCCGTATTATCAGTAGCACATTTCTCCTCTCACATTAAATATCGTGCCTATATTCTTTTGGGCCTTCGCCCCTCATTCTATATTAATGAATTTCAATTTTAGCTCTTGAGCTCTTTTGCCTAAAGCCCTGGGCCAGCCAAGCATGAAGCCCAACACCCGTCTGCACCTAAAGCCCTAGGCCAGCCAGGCATAAAGCCCGACACCCATCAGCACCTAAAGCCCTAGGCCAGCCAGGCATAAAGTCCGACAACCGTCGGCACCTAAAGCCCTGGGCTAGCCAGGCATGAAGCTCGACACCCATCGGCACCTAAAGCCCTGGGCCAGCCAGGCATGAAGCCCGACACCCGTCGGCACCTAAAGCCCTGGGCCAGCCAGGCATGAAGCCCGACACCCGTCGGCACCTAAAGCCTTGGGCCAGCCAGGCATAAAGCCCGACACCCATCGGCACCTAAAGCCCTGGGCCAGCCAGGCATAAAGCCCGACACCCGTTGGCACCTAAAGCCCTGGTGTTGGCCCAGATGGCAACCCAAGAGGGGGGGTGAATTGGGTTCTTAAAAATTTTAACATTCTAAAACTATTGGCTTTGAAATAATTAAGTGCAGAATTAATTTCAATCACAAATGAAGAGATAGAGAGAGAGACAATTAAAGCATGGCAAACATAAGAATTTTATAGTGGTTGGCGTATCCAACACCTATGTCCACTCCCAAATTCCACTTGGGTCCACACTATAATCAACTAGATTACAGCCGAGTTGTTTTATAAGATCACAACTCAAAACTTGTTGTTTCCCAGGGATCACAACGAACCCAGCTGATTTTTGGGCTCACCAGCACAAAACCCTAACACAAGCTAATCTAGCTTGTCCCGAGGTATACTACCTCCACTAATTCAATCCCCCTGATTAACTAGCAAAAACAAGAAAGAATAATGTTTACAATAACACATAGCTCCTTAAATGAGCAAATATTCAAAGTAAATAAACAAGTTTAGAAAAGCCTGATTTGAAGATGATTGGATTTGAGCTTTTCTTCTTTTCTTCTTTTCTTTCTCTTTTGAGATGTTGAATCAAGCCTCAGCTCCGATTCTTCACAGATGTTGCAGATGAGAAGTTGGAAATCACAAAAACAGGGCTTTTTCTTCTTTTGGAAAATCCTCCGATTTTTCAAGTTGAACGCCTTGGATTTCTCTTTGAGCTTTTTGGAGTGGAAGAATTTGAACGTGGATTCTTTTCTCTTGATTTCTTGCTTAAGACCTCTCGGATTTTTTCAATATGATTTCTCTATATTTTCCATTTTTCTTCTCTTCCTTTTTTTTTCAAACGAACGCTCTTCCCCCTTTTATAGATTCCATTTAATCTGTTTTTGGGTGTGAAACTAGCCGTTGGAATATACTTGGAAAGTTTTTCCATGCATGAAATATAGCCGTTAGGGGTTAGGTAAAGAAAATATTACCGTTTGAGCTGATCTAGAAATTTAAAAATCTGTTCCTGACAGGTTGGAGTCGGCTCCAACTTTTCAGGTGTCGGCTCCAAGTCGTGTATCCAAAAATAGAAAGTTCTGAGCTCGTTGAGGAGTCGGCTCCAAAAAAGTAAAGTGTCGGCTCGCCATGTTCAGGTGTTGGCTCCAAAATACTGTAAGTGTCGGCTCCAAGGTAGTCAAAAATCATGCGTTCTGTCCCCGTGTCGGAGTCGGCTCCAGACACTGTAAGTGTCGACTCCGAAACTCTGGGTGTCGGCTCCGGACTGTATCAAAAATCAGAAAGACATTTGATTGGCCATGGGGTCGGCTCCAGACTTTCTAGGTGTCGACTCCAGGCTCTGAATTTTGAAACTTACCTTTGGCACTTGATTCAAAATACGTTTCTTGATGCCTTTTGATTAACAAATATTTTTAAGCCCTGAAACACTTGTTAAATTTATTAGTAATACAATGAATATACTCAATTCCTTTATTAATCATCAAAATCAATAATTGGGTCAATAATCTCTCCCTTTTTGATGATTATAAAAACATTGAGTATATGCATAGGATTCTCAAATCAAAATTTTCAAAGATGTGATCCTCACAGGTAAGCTCCCCCTGAATAAGGTAGCTCCCCTATGAAGTTCAATTTAACAATTATTCTTCCTTTTGCTTTACATTTTAGTGTTTGATACCTAGAATTCAGTTATATCAATTTTCACTTAAGCTTATTTAAATTAATGCATATCCAAAATAATTTAATACCAATCAAATACCAATCAAAGCATAACTAATTAATGCATATACGACATAACTTTCTCCCCCTTTTTTGTAATCAACAAAAAGATTAAGAAGATTAAGTAAATGACAAAATTGATAGATCAAACAATTTTTCAATGATCAAAAGATATTTTCATTACATCAAAAAGTCAAGTATTACAAAGTGAAATTGAACTTTGTCAAACATCAAACTATACATCATTACATTAAGCTTTCAAGATAAAACATCAAACAACAGCTTACACTTCATTGAATCAAAAACCTATACTTCATTACATGATAATCACAGATTAGTTCTAATAATCCTTTGTAAATATTCTAAAATTTTTCCATCCCTTCACTCTGAGTCGCTACAAATTCTTTTAATCTTCTATCAACAAATGAGCATGCAGTCATGATCTTATCTTGAAGCTTAGCATTGCATCTGGAGTAGGTTTCAGAGTCTCCATAAATATCCTTAAGTTCTTCAAATATGTTCTTTAGATCATTCCTTAAGGATTCAGCAGATGAGCCAAGAGTGGACTCAATTTTTCCAATGCGATCATCCAAAGAATAAAGGTCTCTTTAAATTCATAAATTGACTGTCAAACTCAGTCTTCATTTCTTCCTTTTGAGCAGCAAATAACTCTTGAGTTGCTCTAATTGAATGTCTAAAAATTCGACAGATGAAGTAGATGGAGGTACCAGAACTGGAGCAGGAGCAGGAGCAGGACTACCAAGGCTATGGAGAAGGAACCCTCACAATGGACCAGCCTCAAAAGGTGCTGAAGACCTCATTTCAGTGGTTCTCTCATCCAAACTGCCTTTCCTCTTCCCATTGTCCATTAACCTTCACAAATCCCATCCGATGAACTGTAGCCAAACTATAGTAGTCAGTATGCCTAAGGTTCTTGGAAGGCTCATTATCCAAATCACAACTCCTTGGCTCCTGAAAACCATAGTTAAACCATACCATAGGGTAGGGAAGATCTCCTTTTTCCTCCAGCCTCGGCCATATAGAAAATCATCATTGCAGCAAGGTTTATGGGTTGACCAGTCAACACACTATCCATCACCACTATGTCTCGCTCCGAGACATACTCAAATCGTCCGGTCTTAGGGAATAAAATTCTGCTACAAATATTATGAAGTAACCTCAACTCCAAGGGCAATTGGTTAGCCCTAACCTCTTCAAATTCTGTTACTTCTCTCCCTAACATCCTTGACAGGGCATCTGACCTCTCACTATGAATATCAGCTGCTAATCAGTGATAGGAATGCTTAGAAGATTTCTTAATTTCTGAAAAGTAAGGTGGATTCTTTTACCCTTAACAGAGCTTACGATCCCACCATCACCTCTTGACAAATTGAAGTAGAACTCCTTGACTAGGGCCGGATAGGTAGGAACATCTAATGAGCACACTTTATCCCAACCTAGCTCTTTGAGTTGATTTCCAATTGAAAAACCCTCGGACTCAAAGAATTC
>UESW01003896.1:0-131927 GCA_900491605.1 Calamus simplicifolius
ACCCAATTCACCCCCCCCCCCTCTTGGGTTGTCATCTGGGCCAACAACTGACTTATTGGCTTGGTCGAGCTCGGCTCGAGCCTTGGATAGTTCCTTGGAGAGTTGGCTAACCGAGCCCTCTCTGCTCTAAAGCTCTGCATTCTCCTGCAAGAGTCAGGCATGACCCTTTAACACCAAGTTTAGGCAATTAAACATCGCCCTCAAAAGAATTGCATTCTACAACAAAACATAGCAAATGAGCTTGGAAACGACTAAATAAATTGAGAAAGGAAAAAAGATATTTACTCCTGTTTACTCGGGAGGCATAGATGCTCATGGTCCTCACAAGCTCAAAGTTGTTAACCACAGGTAAAAACTCCAAATCCTTGGGGATAACATGCCGTTAATCATGAGGAAATGTGGCCATCACCTTCTTCCTCAATGTCTATCCTGGAAGAACTTTCCCCCTGACCAAGGAAAGAATGAATCCTCTCAGCCAGCGACTTTCCCTCAGAACCGAGGTTGGTCGAGCAAGGAACATCGACCTGACTAGCTTCCTCTACCGAAGGACTTTCCTGACCTTCGACATGTCGCTCGGCCTCCCTTGGCCCTTCGACGAGGGACTCTTCAGCCGAAGGCCCTTCTTGACCTTCGGCATGTTGCTCGGCCTCCCTCGGCCCTTTGGGGAGGGACCCCTTAGCCGACGGCCCTTCTTGACCTTCGATGTGTTGCTCAGCACTTTACTCTGGCTCCCTAGGCTCTTTGCAATGAGACCCCCTGGCGGAGGAAGGGGGAACATCATGACTGACTGCTAGCACCTCTATCGACTCCTCTAGCAGCTCTTTCCCCCTCTAACTCAAGGCCACTCCAATCTCTTCCATCGGCTCCTTCTCCCTCTGAGCCAACCTATCTTCATCCCTCTCCGCCAGCACCTCCTCATCTCTTCTCGACAATGAGGGAGATTGATGGATGAACTTAACCCTCTTCTTTCCAAGGCTCAGTGAGGGTGGATGAGACCTCTTCTTGTCTTTCCTTCTCTCCGGGCTTAACAAGGCTGAACGAGACCCCTCGCACACCTTGCCATTGTCGAGCTTCCCAGACTTATGCCTCTTCTTGGCGTTGTGCTTCTGATTGTCCCTCTTTAGCTCCTCTCCCAACCGAGCTCCAAAGTCTGACTCAACTGCTATAAATGATCAGCCAGACACCAGCAAATACATCTGAGGTTTAATGAGCCAAGCATGGAGTTAAAGCCTACCTCGGGGATCGACGCTGCTAAGCCTTGCATTAAAAAGGGCATCCTTAGTCAGCAGGACCCCAACCGATAATGTAGGGCCACGGGTGAGAATCTCCAAATATTTATGCTCCTGCTTCGACAGCATTGGACCTTTGTTAAAATCTTCGGGAAAATGTACCCACGATCGAGGGAATTTGCATTCACCACTCCATTGGATGATGAAGAAGTGGGACTTCCAACCTTTTATTGAAGAGGGGTCCCTGCGATCCTCTTGAAGGCCTTTTGAGGGCCGATGTAGGGCCAGGCGAAGGTTCGGGGGAAGACGATATTGTGGCAGGCTCGAAACAGAGGCACTGTGGCAATCACTCCTGCAAATTTGAACAAGGAGATGAAGCCCACGATGTGTCTCCAGCTGTTTGGCGCCACCGCCAAGGGGCAAATCCCGTAAAACTTCATTTTGCCCTCGATAACTGGATGGAGGGGAAGATGAAGGCCAACTTTGAAACACTCTTCATAGAAGATAACTCCCGATGCCATCGCTCCTGGTGCCCTATGCTCAGGACTCGGGACTTGTAAGACAAAGTCATCGAGAATCCAATATTCTCAACGAATCCTCTCCATATTTGCCAGAGTTATAGTTGAGGCGATGCATCTTGAATGATCTAGGTCTTCAGCGCGAATAAAGGACGAACTGGCCATGGCGTTCTTCTTCGGGAAGTCACTTGGTTTTAGGAGAAAGAAAAACCAAGGATCTAAAAAGGCGTAAGAGAAAAAGATGCCAGCCGCCTCCTTTTAAACTGTCTCAACAAAAGGGGCAGAATATCGTCAGTATGAAACCCTAATAATCACATGCCTTTAATTCAGGCGCCACGTGTTATTTCACTAACCGTTTGCAAATGGAAATGAAAGAAGCTCTCCTCGTCCAACGAGAAGAAATGATGGAACGACAGCTTAGCATTATTGAAAGAAAAAGAACTGACTTTTAAACAATTCAAAATTGTATAAGAGGGCAAAAATGTTCTTTTTCAGGTGTGAAGAGACAACAAAAGCAATGGGATCATTGATAATTCGCAAGGGATACGCTATCCTATCCTATCGCGATAAGCCATGTAGGATCCATATAAACCAATAAGAAAGAACGGTATAGCCCACATAGGATTTGCTTTATCGAAGGCGATGTATACAATTATATATATATATATATATATTATAAAAAACCTAAACAGAGGAGGCCAATAATGGGCCTTCAACACAAAGCCCATCAACTACAACCTAGACTACTCCATGCGTCCAGTCGACTTCTCTGCTTTGGGATCACAAACCCTAGGCTTGCTTGCTTTTTTTATAGGCAAATCCTTGGCGATGCATTCAATGGTAGATGCCTAGATGGTTTGCGACACCGCACGAATTGAATTCATGGGAAGATTCGAGACACTGGCCTCCTTAGCGGCGAAGGTTTCAGATGGCCACGCGCTCTTGCACGCCCCTGGATACGCGTTTTAGAAGGAGGTAATAATGACACTACAAAAAAAATGACTTATTATGACGAATTAATTCGTCGCAATAGGTACAAAAGTCGTCGTAATAAATTATTACGATGATAAAAAATTCGTCGTAATACATTACAAATCGTCGTAGTAATATATTGTCGTAATAACCTATTACGACGACTTATTTTCGCCGTAATATCAACCTATTACGGCGAAAATAAGTCGTCGTAATAGGTATTTAATTAAATTTTAAAAATATTAAAAACCTATTACGGCGACTTATTTTCGCCGTAATATCAACCTATTACGGCGAAAATAAGTCGTCGTAATAGGTATTTAATTAAATTTTAAAAATATTAAAAACCTATTACGGCAACTTATTTTCGTCGTAATATCAACCTATTACGGCGAAAATACATCGCCGTAATAGGTATTTAATTAAATTTTTAAAATTTAATTAAAAACCTATTACGGTGACTTATTTTCGCCGTAATATCAACCTATTACGGCGAAAATAAGTCGCCGTAATAGGTTTTTAATATTTTTAAAATTTAATTAAATACCTATTACGACGACTTATTTTCGCCGTAATAGGTTGATATTACGGCGAAAATAAGTCGCCGTAATAGGTTTTTAATTAAATTTTAAAAATATTTAATTTTAATATTTTTTTGTATTACACCTGTTACAATAATATAATATTAAAGCAACGATACTAGAAATAATTTTCTAATATAAAAGTTTCACAAAATAATTTAATAAAAGTTTTCATTCATTTCAATAAAATCATCATATACAATGTTTCAAAAAATACATAATTAAAAAAAAATACATGTACTATGGAGGTGAAGTCTGCTGTGATCCACTAGGATGATATCCAGGCACAAACTGTCGCATGAAAGCAGCGAGCTCAGCAGTCGTCGCCTGTAGATCCTGGATAGTCTTCTCTTGCTGAGCGAGCTTATCTTCTTGTTGAGCAAGCTTATTCTCTTGCTGAGCGATGAGCTCTCGACACTCATGTAATTCACCCTTTAATTGTGAGCTTTCAGAAGATGAAGAACTACCTCTAATTCTCGATGTACCCTTCGGTAATGGACCCCATCCTCTTTTATAACCAGATCTAGAGCCTAAAACCTCCTCCAAAATGACATCCTCATTGATTGGTTCTCCTGTAGAGTCCTGTGAGGAAAGTCGCTCTATTAACTGTGTCTGCAATGAAAAGAAAACAAATTCAATATGTTTAGTATAAAACATTACATTCAATAATATTGTATTTTTAATTGATAAAACTTACATGGGTTTCTTCAGCTTTTTTATTTATCCATTGATTCTTCTTTCTATCAAAATGAAGAGTATTCCACATATGAAGTCTTGATGGCTCCTCTCCAGTAACAGGATCTCTCTGAAAAGAAACAATAATAATTTAAAACAATAATTTAAGACAATAATCTAATACAATTATCAATGTATCAATGGAGGTGGATTGTCATTATATTATCAATTATCAATGCCATCTCTAAACAGAAAAAAATTGAAACTAAAAGAGAATTCCACAACTACTACTGCCAATCTTTAGTATTTGCAGTTTCAATTAAGTGACATTGCTGTGAAATTGGCTTACTAAGGGCACAGAGGAATAGTATAAGGACGCATCGAATGAAGCTTTTGAGCAGTGAGATTGAAGTTTAATTTCTATATATATATATATATATATATATATATATATACTTATTAAAAAAAAAAAAAAAAGCAGCCTGGCTGAATTGACAAACACCTTGAACAGTGTCAGTAGTTTTGTTTGAGCTGAAAAAGTGTAAAAGAATCACTACTTCATGGAAAGCACATACAATTCAACGGGCCCTGACCCAACTTGAGAACCTAATCCAATCTGACAATTCAAGCGTGCACAGAGAGACGTCCACCGCTGCCACCATTCCCTCTACCAATGAGGTTGACCGAGACGGAGCAAGATGGGGGTGATCAAAGATCGCAGCAGACGATCGGAAGGAGAGAAGATTAAATAAGTGATCAAAGATGGGAGCAGGCAGATCGGAAGGAGAGGAGATAAAATAAGCGAGAAAGGATCAGGTTGGGCCATTGTTGGACCAACTGGGCCACGCGACCAGCTGAGTTGAGGGCAGTGGGTCAAAAATTGCAGATAGTGAACGCTCGCCGGCAGGAATATTTTCCTACCAGGCGCTCCGAACCAGGTCTAACAGTTGTGACCACCACCACCACCATTACGGCCATCCGCAGTCTGGTAGCTTCCCGTACAATACCCCAAGGCCCATACTTCGAATTGTCCCACTTGAGACACCTTAAGACACCAGATATCAACTCCATTGGCATTTTTTATCCTTAAATAAAATAACATCCAAGAACTCCGCTGATATTTTTATCTTAGAACAAAATAACATCAGCGTTGGCAACAGCCGTCCACTCCTGTTCCAGTACCATTTCACTAACTGGACCTCAGAGAGCCAATGGATCAATCGAAGAAAACTTCCCTTTGGTATGACCCAAGTGTCGCTCCATTATTTTTTCCCACTTCCCATTATTAATGAAGGATGGGCATCCTGGGATAATATTTCCTAGCGTAAATATGGGGCTGCGGTGCTATATTAGTATTAAAAAACCCAGCCAAAATTTACGTGAAATCCTAGATAGAGCACCATATCAAAAGAATATCAAAAGAACATCCTTGCCAACGACCCTACCACAATTGCCTGCAAGAGAATAGCAACACGTCCGGTAACCTAAGCAAAATTATCAAGGGATAGGAAATTTAGAACCTACCCAAACAAAGGGAAAGGAGCTTCTTTTCTAAGAAACGTTTGATACAACAAGCAGCATGTTCTTTAAAGAAGATGGATGATCAATATTAATGCACATTTTCATCTTTGTTTCTGGAGGGATCCTACCACAACCTGGTTGGTGTCGTGCCAAGTGAAATAACATCCTCCAAAACTTGGACATTTGAAACTCAAACAGCATGACACATTAAAATATATCCTAACTGACTTAGGTGCAATGGTTATATACCACTTCTAACTGATTAGTTGTTGTGATCTGAGTGCAGTAAGTGATGGTACAAAGGACATGATTCCACTGATCTGCCAAACTTGCAACAATGAAAATGCTTAGGAAAACCAAAATGGGTAATGAATAATGACTTCAGTCAATGAAGGAGCTAGCAATTTAGCAACACATCTACACCATTTTTGAAAATGCCAATACCGCTAACCTTCAATTGTTTGAATGATTTGCTCAATGGGGAAAAAAAAAGAAGATTTGAATGAACCAAAGATGACCCTAAAAGAACTGTCAGATGTAAGATACGCAGGCATTACAACACGATGACAAATTCAGACCAACTAGACCCATGCATCGAATACCTAGGTTCATGCTTAGAATATAAAAGCACTAGATTCACAGTATTCCTTACCATATCATAAGAGTGAGCCGGTATAGACTTCGATCCAGTGAGAGCAGCATATGGCTGCAATTCCCGATTAGATTTATTTGTTTCTGATTTTTTCTACATCAAAGAATTAATGAAAATGGTTACATGAGTTTATAAAAATAAATAAACTATTAAAATACTTGTATGAATGTATTTACCTTATACTCATCTGAATAAAAGTAATCACATAGAAAGTCCCAGTCACTCTGCGAGACACGAGATGGCTTATTTTGTTTTGCTAATCTCACACTTGTGTCCCCACCGTGACTAATGAAGTGGATATGAAGCCGATATCTAAATTCTCGATAAGCTTTATTCATTTGAAACTCAATACCTTTTTTAATATGATCTAAATTCATATCAAGATCGAACTTCTCCTGCAAGTATATATATATATATATATATATATATATATAAAAGTTATAAGGTATATTAAGTACATTAAACGTAATCTAAAGTAATCTAATACAATTATACTGACCTGAAGTCGATCGATCATAGGTGCTTTCTGTGCATCAGTGATCTCACTCCACTTTCTGACCGCAAGTGGTGCCATGTCACGTACAACCACTCCTATCTCGGTCAGAAACTCAGAGCGAAACTCACCCAATGGTCGTCCAACCTCAGGTGGCAGAAGAATAGACAACTTCTGTCCACGACGCATATCAATCAGATGTGCGGACTTGTATCCGCGAGCAGGACCTCGGCCCTTCTTCTTTGATGATGTAGCTGCAAAACATAATGAACTAAATTAGTGCAAAATAACATAAAGAAACATAGCCAAATAATATAAGTTTAAAATAGAGTTATTACCTGATGCGCCGACAGATGACCCCTCTGTCAGAGCTGGAATGTAAGGAGAATCATCTCGCCTCGATGTAGCAGGAGTATCTCTCGAAGACATCTGCAAACAAACATACAAACTAGAATTAACAAATAAGAAAGTATAAGAACATATAGTTATAATAAGTAAAAAAATTTGAATGCTACCAAATTAATCACTGTCATCACTAATATGCTCATTTTCTTCATCATCCTCCATATCAGAACTATGTATAGATCCCTCACTGTCATAATCAGCTAGTGTGTCGTCCTCCTCAACATCTTCGCATATAAAGTCTTCTTGACCGACATCACTATGACCTCTAATGTTTTCTTGAGTTGCAACTATTTCAGCATCAGTGTCCGTACGCCGAGATGTTATTAAGTCCATGTTAGGTTGCTCACATGTGAATCGAAGGGCTGCTGAATCATCTTCTTGATATACTTCTTCCTGAACATCATCATCTTTTTTTGGAATATCCCACAAATGACGATGACTAACCTTGTATACCACTTTCCAATTAGAATTGTTCTTCAAATCATCCAAGTAGAAAACCTTTTCAGCTTGTGATGCTAAAATGAATGGCTCATGTTTGTACCATTCCGAACTTATATTTATACTTGTAATATTATAATGTTGTTGCATTCTCCTATGCTTTGGTTCAGTTTCAAACCATTTGCACTTGAACATTATCGCCTTACAACCTTTAACAAAATGAAATTCAAGGACCTCTAATAATATTCCATAAAAGGTAATTTCTTCTCCTAGATGAGTAGAGGGAACACAAATGCCACTATTCTGTGTTTTATGGCCGACATCCCGAGTAATAGTGATAAATTTAATGCCGTTCACCACACAGCCAGTATACGAGAACACACGACTGTCGGGACCAATAGCCAATGAATAAAGCTCATCAGTAGCTTCAGATGCCCCAGCAAAATGCTTATTTAACATCTGGATAAACCAAACATCAACGTCATTTGAAATAAAGACATGATATATTAATTGACAATATAAATGAATTTACGGGCTTACTTCATTTTTAAACCACTCCAAAAATCTTTCCTTTTGTAATTGGTCCAGTTGTTCCGGTCCACTTGGATTTAGCTGATCAATGTGTTGGCTATAGAGAACATTACGCTAATGAGCACTATAGAAAATTGCATGATATGAAGAAATAATTTTACAAGTATACTTACTTGAGAAATGGTTGCACCTCTGGACAATTATTGATGAGGTACCAATGTACTTGTTTTAAAGTTTTATCATCTAAATGCACCATTCTTCCTTTTCCAAGAGGCCGCCAACGAGTTGCAAATATATTTAATTGCTTGTCCAAATGGCTATCCGAATCAAAATTTCGTTCCGGACGATTGAATTTTGTTTCTATGCCTCGAAGATACATTGAACAAAATGTTAGAGACTCGTTGACAACATAAGCTTCTGCAATTGAACCTTCCGGACGAGCCTTATTACGTACGTATTGTTTATACGTACCAAGTGCCCTTTCAAAAGGATACATCCATCTACTTTGAACAGGTCCGGCAAGTAAGGCCTCGTAAGGCAAATGAATTGATAAGTGCACCATAACGTCAAAAAATGCTGGTGGGAAAATTCGTTCAAGCTTACATAAGATCACCACAATCTGCTCTTGTAACAACTCCAAATCCCTAACATACAATGTCCTTGAACAAAGTTGTTGGAAGAAATTAGAAAGCTCAATTAAAGTACTACTCTCATGTTTCTGCAAGAATGGTTGAATGCCAATAGGTAACAATCTTTGAAGTAGTACATGACAATCATGTGTCTTCAAGCCGGATATCTTTCCATCACCTTCATTTACGCACCTTGAAATATTGGAAGAATATCCATCGGGCACCTTCACAGATTTTAGCCACTTACAGAATTGTCTTCTTTCATCTAATGTTAAGGTGTAAGATGCAGGAGGCTTATAAACTCTATTACCTTGAGTTTGTAACCACAACTCTCTTCGGATCCCCATTGAAGCCAGGTCCTCTCTTGCTTTATATGTGTCTTTTGTTTTACCTTCGATGCTTAATAAAGTTCCCACGACATTGTCACATATATTCTTCTCAATATGCATTACATCTAAGTTATGTCTCAATTTTAATGATGACCAATACTCCAACTCGAAGAAAATGCTCTTCTTATACCAATTCAACTCATTTGGTGCACGCTTTCGCTTTCGATGTTTATTGTTTGGATGCTTTCCGGACTGTTCAGCAGCTATGTGTTGTAATTGCATTAAAATTTCTTCTCCGGTCAACATTTTTGGTTTGACTCCATGCTCTCTACTTCCATCATGGAGTCTACTATTTCGCCACTTGTGATAAATAGGCAAGTAACGGCGATGTCCCATATAGCAAATCTTGTCTTTCAGCTTTTTGGATGATATCCGTAGGGCAATTTTTTGTCATGTGCTAAGTAAAGGTAATTAGGCAAAAAAATTTCCTAATAGGATTAGCGCACAACTAGAAGGAAATGTAGTTAAGGATTGAAATCTTTTCAACTAAGCTAAAGCTCATGGTAGAAGCAGACGCTTAAGGAATACTTTTTTATAAGAGTGTAATATCTTCTATTCTATTGTAGCCAAAAAATGATTACTTAATTTATTAAAAAATATTAAAATTGATTATTTACTGCACACATAAAAGGCTTGACTAATATAGTCGATATCAATAGCCACATCTCATGTTAGCTAAACTATTATTTTTAGCGAGTGATCGGTACTAGCAATCTAGCCAATAAAAGTAATTATTAGTTAATTAGTTATACCATGCTATATATATATATATATATATATATATATATACATGAAATGAAAAATAATATATGTTATCTAAATGCAAAATATGATTTATTTTATTTAGATATTGAATACATATAACTTGAAGGGGTTTAGCTGTCATGTTTTTTTTTTTAAAGAAAGTAATATTAATCTTACCTTTTCAAGACCATTATTCATATATTTAAGCTCTTATTTCTGATTACTTATGGCACTAACCATCCGCATACAGTCAGATGATGCATGATAAAACAAGTCGAACAAAATATATTTTGACGATTACTTATTTTCTTGCCTTACATACAAATCTGCAGTATTCTATAGGTAAGAAATAAAAGATAGAAGCATGCTGAAAATTTAATCATGCTATTTTAATGAAAAATCGTAACCGCCCTGCAAATCGAGGAATCTACAATTTCTTTCCGATTCTGCAATAAATAGCTTTGCATTGACGCGCATATGCAGCCGTGTGAACTGAAGGGGGCCCAAGAATGGGGCCGAAACCTCTGTTCTGGCTACCTTGCCCCGTTGGATGTGGGTGCCCTTTCTTGTGAGTAATTTTCTTGCCCAAGTCTTTTGCTGCCCAAAAATAGGAAGAATAAAAGAAAAGGAGAGCTCAAATTCACCATCATCTCAGAAAACAATGAATTTGAGCAAAAATAGGCAAGTAACGCCCCTGGATACGCGTTTTAGAAGGAGGTAATAATGAGGTGCATTTAGATTTTTAGGTAGAAATGAATTTGATACGGTAGAATATGCTTTCTCTATCTTGCACGCCCCTGGATACGCGTTTTAGAAGGAGGTAATAATGAGGTGCATTTAGATTTTTAGGTAGAAATGAATTTGATACGGTAGAATATGCTTTCTCTATCTTGCACGCCCCTGGATACGCGTTTTAGAAGGAGGTAATAATGAGGTGCATTTAGATTTTTAGGTAAAAATGAATTTGATACGGTAGAATATGCTTTCTCTATCCAATTATATTTAGCACTAAAAATAATTATTTTTTTAATTATTTTTATCTATATTAGTTTAAATTATTTAGGGTCGAAGGAGAGGCAAGCCGTCTTACCAAACTCTGGCTTCTCGCTGTCTCCCCATCTGAATTTTAGCAGATCGCTCTATTGATCTCGCGATAATGTCCATCGTAGAGGCCGTCTGTCGCGCTTACGCCGAGGCGTTCCTCGTCTTCTTCGGCCTCTTTGCGGTTGTGCTCTTCTTCTCCTTCTCTTCTTCCTTCTTTTCTACGGTTTTGATTGCTGCCTGTCTTCCAAAACTAGAGTTTTTGATCGATGAACAGAGGCTGTTGTGCTCCGGTTTTCTTTTCTCGTGGTTGTGAAGATCTACTACATTTACTGTGTTTGGCTTTTCTCTTCTTTTCTACCGTTTTGATTGCTGCCTGTTTTCTAAAGCTAGGGTTTTTGATCGATGAACAGTTTATGGCATTCAACGTCATGTTGGTGACATTCTTCGGTTTGGTGAGCGACATATTTGTGAGGATCTACTCCATCGACTTTGTTTGGCTTTTCGCCAAGCTGCTCGAGAAGATGGGATTCAACGGTTCGTTCGAATCCCGTTTCTTCCTTCTCTGCGCATTCTATTCATATTTTGTTGGTTTAATGTAGGTGGAGGCGGCGCTACTGTTGCAGTCTCGGCGCCAGCAGCTGAGGAAGAGAAGGTGAATTTAATTCTATTTAAATATTAAAACTTTCTTCTTTATGCATGATGAGATGAATATTTTTTGATTTTGGATGTACTGAGGATGTTAATTCTTCTTGGTTTGTGTTCTTGATACAGGAGGAGCCGAAGGAAGGGGGTGATGAGGAAATGGGATTCAGCTTATTAGTTTAGAGAGCTTCGGTTACTTCTTTTCTTTCAATTTGAAGATAGAAAAATTTTTATTTTATTCGTAAAAGTGGTCATTTTTTGGATTTTTAATATTAGGTTGGATACATCTGAAGATATCATTTTACATTTGTCCAGTGGAATATTGAAGTTAAGTTTGTAGTGTTATGGAGAATAATGATCAAGAATCCGATAATTTTTCAGAGTTCTTTCTGTGTAAATTTTCCATAAAACATGTTGGTAAATCATGGTTATGTTTTCTAATTGATGCAGTAGTCTTCACTTAAAATGGTCCCTCTTACTTGGATTGGCAATACTAAATTATACTGATGGAGGGTCATGACTGTTATTCTTAATATCTTTTGTTGGTTTCGATATAATATATTATGGATGCTTCTATTTATGTGTAGTACCATCAGATGTGTCCAATTGTTCTGTTAGTTTATGAATGTATATTATTTATTTTTCTACTGCTTTTCTAATTTGTTTGCTAGATTATGTCCCTTCTTGTCCGTGACGTAACATGTATTAAATAGTGTGCATATATCATGACTATCCATTATCTGTAGCAATATCTGAGACATCAACCTACTCTGCATTGATCGTTCTTAGCATTGTGCACATAAAAGTAAATGATTAGAATGCCAAAGATGCTTGCTGTCCTTTGTGGAAAACTAAATTTATCCTCTTGCTTAATTTTGGAATTTTGAGAGGTTATTGTTTATTTAATACACATTGAGTAGATATCGCATTATCACTTTCATCCATATTCATTCTCAAACTTTGTTTTACATGCAACTTACTTTGATATTTAAACCCTGTGGTCTTTGATGTCTTGGGCTATGATTTCTATGAACTTGAACTGAAGAGAATGCTTGAGCACCAGGATCATTGTTCAGTTTTGTCTAGTTAACTGATGTTTGTGTTTAGGAATTGTGAATCTTGATTATAAAATCATTAATAACATGTGAACAAAATAAACAGAAATATTTTAGAGCTTCATTGTTTTGGTTGCTTTCAACCAAGAACTCTTCTAGTGCAATTATTATGAACCAAAATGAAGAGATTGTCCATCCACATATGAAGGGTGGTAGACATGCATTGGAGACTTGAAGATCAATAGCACCACAATAAGTAGGATAATGTGTTATAAATCAAATCTAAAGGGCAGAAGATATGGCCCATCCACAAACAAAATATTTTGTTTCATTGGGCATGCAAGGGGTGAATGGTGAATTTTTTAAGAAGGGTTTGTTGCAAGTAAAATCTAGGAATGGTAATAACAGGGGATAAAGTTGTGGAATGGTAAATATTTGAATCAGCTCTCGTATGGATAATGCTTAAATTGTGTTTCTAAAGAGAAGACTCGATGCTTGTGGGTCTAAGGTGTGGACATTTGTTTGGTTTGGTTGGCTTTGCTTGAATTGATTTTTTTCCTTTGGATGTGCTATGCTGTCACCCGTTGATGGTTTATGTTGCTGTTGGGTCCTTGTTGCTAATTTCATTTTCCTATGTGTAACCGATCGTATTTTTGGTATCAACCATGTTCCTTGTTTGAAATGCCATTGATTTCGATTTTGAGCTCTTCTATGTTCTTTGGTTTTTAGGAGCCTTTATCTAAAGATTCTGTACATCATTAATAACCATTCTTGACCCACATCTATGCTCTCATAGTTTCCCAGACTGATATTTCATCATAACGCACCTATTGATTTTATATTTTATGCATAAAATACAAATTACTATAATATATTTTAAACATTATCAAATTGCATTCATATATTTTGAAATGTTATATGTAACTATAATGCATTTTAAGTTTTATTAAATTATGTTTTTGTGGTTTGACATGTTATATTTAATTATCATGTGCTTTAAATACTATCAAATTACATTCATGTCAAAGTTTAGGTACATTAAGTAAGGCTTAAGTAAGTTTAAAATACATGGGTAGTGAAGTGTAACATTTTAAACCATATAAGGGTAATATAATAACGTTTGAAACATATAGTAATTAAGTGAATTGTATCAAATCTCATGGATGTAAGGCAGTTAAGTGTAACATTTTAAACCATATGGATGCAATTTCAAAACATATGAATGTAATTTGATACTTCGCCTGCGAGGACGGACATGGCCACCTCATGATTGAGATGGTCGACTTCCAACATTGCCGCATTAAAATGACCTAGGAAACTCCTTAAGGATTCGACCTCTCGCTGCTTTATCTTAGAGAGGGAGTCCAACCTTCGTCGATAACGACGGTTGCTGGCGAACAGGCTGGTGAAGGAGCGACCCAGTTTATCAAAAGAATTAATGTATTTTAGCTTTAAGGTACCGAACCACACTCTAGCATCTTTCCGAAGGATTGAGGGGAAGGCTCAGAGTAGGATTGCATATGAGGCTTCGTAGAATAGCATGATTGATTAAAAGCTACTCAGGTGGTCGTTCGGATCGGTGGTCCCGATCGAGTCGCCACTCGGACCAGCACACAAACCTCCAAGGTTGATTATAAAAGGGCTTGTCGGCATCGCAGCTAATGGGACACCACTCGGTCCGGCTAGGAGATGCCTCCGAGTTCGTTCAAGTCCCTAACAGCTTCGTACCCGATCGAGTTACCCCTCGGGCCACACACAAACCTTCAAGATGGTTTTAAAGGAGCTCGTCGGCATCGCAGCTAATGGGACACCACTCGGTCTGGCTAGAAGATGCCCCCGAGTTGGTTCAAGTCCCTAACAGCTCCATACCCGATCGAGTTGCCCCTCGGGCCGGCACACAAACTTCCGAGGTGGTTCTAAAGGAGCTCGTCGGCATCGCGGCTAATGGGACACCATTCGGTCCGGCTAGGAGATGCTTCCGAGTTGGTTCAAGTCTCTAACAGCTCCGTACCCGATCGAGTCACCCCTCGGATCAGCACACAAACCCCCGAGGTGGTTCTAAAGGAGCTCGTTGGTATCGCAGCTAACAGGACACCACTCGGTCCGGCTAGGAGATGCCTCCGAGTCGGTTCAAGTCCCTAACATATCCATATCCGATTGAGTTGCTCCTCGGGCTGGCACACAAACCCCTAAAGCAGTTCTAAAGGAGCTCCTCGGTATCGCGGCTAATGGGACACCACTCGGTTTGGCTAGGAGACGCTCCTGAGTCGGTTTAAGTCCCTAACAGCTCTGTACCCGATCGAGTCGTCCCTCGAGCCAGCACACAAACTTCCGAGGCAGTTCTAAAGGAGCTCGTCGATATCGTGGTTAACAGGACACCACTCGGTCCGGCTAGGAGACGCCCTCGAGTTTGTTCAAGTCCTTAACAGCTCCATACCCAATTGAGTTGCCCCTCGGGCCGGCACACAAACCCCCGAGGTGGTTCTAAAGGAGCTCATCAGCTAATGGGACACCACTCGGTCCAGCTAGGAGACACCCCCGAGTCAGTTCAAGTCCTTAACAGCTCTGTACCCAATCAAGTTGCCCCTCAAGCCGGCACACAAACCCTCGAAGCGGTTCTAAAGGAGCTCGCCGGCATCGCAGTTAATAAGACACCACTCGGTCCGGCTAGGAGATGCATCCGAGTCGATTCAAATCCCTAACAGCCTCGTACCCTATCGAGTCGCCTCTCAAGCCGGTGCACAAACCCTTGTGGCAGTTCAAGAACCTAGCAGCCTCGCACCCGCTAACGCCATTTCTCGGGTTAGCTTACAAGCCCCCAAGGCGGTCCTAAAAGGCCCCCTAAGCGCGTTCAGGTCTTCTTCAGCCGGCAGTAGCCCACTATGTCCGCCCGGCTGGGTGCCTGAAGAGCGAGGGATTTAGCGGGCGATGCGGGCCCCTGTGGGCCTGGTTTGGACTGCAAGGATAGCAGTGGTCGTTTCCTACCAAGCCTAAGTATCCGGAATTACGATGGCACTATACATGCGTGAAGCAGTTATGAAAAATGGGAAGACATTCTTTAAGCAAAATACTTTTGTTTTTCATTGATATCTTCGGTAGTTACAAAGTCTGACTTAAAGTCGGTTACAAAAGAAAAGGAAAATGATACAAAAGAGTTCCTAATCTAGGGTCCGCCAGGCCCCGACTCTCCGCCGGCCACGTCCCCATCCGACCCTTCATCGTCCAGGTCCCTGGGCTGAATGGCTTCAAGATTGGAATTACTAATTCCGAAGACCTCGGACACCTTCGCCTTGCATTGGTTGAAGCCTTGTGCATAAGCATCGATGCTGGCCTCAGTCACTTCTTACTCAAACTCTGGCGACCCTCGAAACTCTGTGATGGCATTTTGAGCCTGGGCCTCGACTTCTCGGACTCGTACTTCAGCTCCCTAGGCTCGGCTCTCGGCCTCTTCAGCTCGGGCCCCGGCATCCCAGGCTTGGGCCACAGCTTTGGCCCGCCTTTGTTCTGCCTCGCATGCCATCATCTCAGTCGTGGCGGCCCTCCCCAAAGCGGCCTGAGTCTCGACCAACGCTGCGTCAGCCCGATCCTCGACATCCTTGAGCTAGCAGGCCATCTCCATCCTCTCCTTGGTCGACTCCAGCCTGACCGAGACTACGGCTAGCTTGGCCTCAGATGCAAAGGCTCGGCCGTGCTCAACTGCCGCCTTGCTCTCTGCCTCCTTGAACCAGGCCTGCCACTCGTCTCTGTCAACTTTGGCTGCGAGGAGTTTGCCGCCCAAGTCATTCTCCCGGGCCTTAGCCTCCTCCAATTTCCGGGTGAACTTTTCGATCAGTTTATTGCATCGTCCCCGAAACTTCTCCACCCTCCCTGGGAGTGTACGGCCGAGTCGCACGTCCGAATCATTGAGACATGAAGGGCGAGGACTCCATTGGCCATCTACACAAATCAACTTGCACAAAATAAGCGAGAAGAAAAGCATAATCAATAGTTACTTGGAGCACCGACACATAGGACGTGTCGAGGAGCCCGGCGACCGTCTGCTGATCGAGCTGTGCATGGAATTGCGGCAGCTACAGCCTCCCCAGCAAGCGCTCTGCCAGCCCCGCATCCTCCATGGTGGTGAGCCTTGGTGCCAGTCGTGGGGGTCGGCCAAGCACTTTCCCGACCACTCGCCGGGTCCTAGATCGTGTGGTTGGCGGCAGTGAGTCTTCCGGCTCGGCCCTATCTTCATCTTCTAGCTACGGCCCAGTGCCTCCCACCGTGATCGTTGCCTCCCCCTCTCCAGCTGTTGGGGGAGCCTCTTCCGCCTCCGACTTGGGAGGAGCCGGAGGTCCACCTTCAATCCTTGCCTGCCCCTCCCCGGTAGGCTCCGCGTCGGCAGAAATCTCGACCTCGGGATCCAACTCCACTATTGTCAGCTCATCGATGACCGGGGCCTCTCCCTCGGCATTAACAGGTGGGACCGGCTGGCCCCCCTCCTCTGCTCCTGCCTCGGCCAGATCAGGAGCCACTCCGCCCATCGACGCCTCTTTCGGTGTCCTACTCGGCTCCTTCGCGAGAGCTATCGCTGCTGTTGAAGACACCTCTGCAGGAGTCTCTGAGGCGGGCCGGCTCGACTTGGGCCTTGCTTTGCGCCCTCTTCGCCAGCCTCACCTCCTCGCCGGCCTTCTGCCTTCTCTTGCGTAAGGCCGCCTTTAGCTTCTCAGCGGGCATCTTCTTCACTGCACAAAATCAACAGTCAGCAAAAGAAAGAACCAAGCCGAGGATGAACAGGATGGGTCTCGCGCTCACCAACCGTCGGAGCCAGCTCGGCCTCATAGAGTTTCTCCTCGGCTAGTAACTCTTTGTAGGAGGGGATCTCGGAGGACGTTAAGTGGTTGAAGAGCTCTTGATCCCTCTCGTCCATGGCAAAGTTTTTATTGGGGCCGACATCGGGTTCTCTCCAATCGGCCCTCACTCCTTCCATGTGGGCGTACAAAAAGCGGGACTTCCATCCTTTGACTTTGGAGGGAAGATGAAAAGGTAGGGCCCGACCTAGCCTAGAGGTGAAAACCTACCACGCATCCTCGCTATGGTGGCGGAGCTTGTAGAAGACTCGGAATAAGGAAAGCCTAGTCTCTGAGCCCTGGAAAAACAGAGGCCAACGAATGCACAAATGATCGGAATTGAGTTCGGAGTCAACTGCGCAGGAACTAACCTATATCTATCTAGCAGATTTAAAAAGAAAGGATGGAAGGGAAGGCGCAATCTGCACCTGAAGAACTCCTCGTACAGAGCAACCCGACTGGGCAGGTCAGAGGTTACTCTGTCCTCGAGTCCTGGCACAGACAATCGGATGAAGCTAGGGACCCTGTACCTACTCCTAAGGCCCTCTATCTCCTTGGAGGTCATGGTGGAAGCCACCCCCGCCGGCCCTGCCAAATCGGAGCTGGCTGCTGGAGGAGGGGCTGGACGAGCAGAGGGTGGAGAATCTGCCCTAATCGGAGACTCTCGAGGGGGTGGCTAAGCACTTGCCGCTGAGCAATCACAGATGGTGATTCCTCCGATGGCACGACGATCCATAGGTTTTAAGGAAGGAAACAAAAAGGAGGAACTGACCTAGTGTTAAGGAGGAAGACGAAGGCTGAAGGTTTTGGGCTTCGAAGACTCAGAGCTTAAAGAAGGAAGAACTATGAAGAAGATAGTGATAGCATAAAGGCTTCCATCGGGTGCGAGGAACGGTTTTATACCATGATTTTGAATTGCCTCGCCCGATGCCTCGCCATGTGGCCTGCTACCGTTGCTCAAAGTATCCAGCTGTCGACAATCCCGCCAGCGCCCAAGGTACAATGCCTCGGTTCTGCACAAGGAACAGAATTTTTGGCCAATGACAAGGCGTGGGGAACAGTAAAATAATGATGGCGCCCGCCTTTTTTCCATCCCTCGAGATGTGCTCTCTTGGTGCGCCGGAAGCTAACGCCATCCCCCACTTTTTCGCTTGATTACGAAAGATTTTCGAAGCAACATTGCCTCGGAAGAGCGCGCCGCACTTCCGGTAATTAAGGGCGCGCAAAAGCTTGCAATTAGTTCCAATTTTGCGCTCC
The DNA here is from genome assembly GCA_900491605.1 of Calamus simplicifolius. Taxonomy (NCBI): domain Eukaryota; kingdom Viridiplantae; phylum Streptophyta; class Magnoliopsida; order Arecales; family Arecaceae; genus Calamus; species Calamus simplicifolius. The sequence continues at coordinate 18,602 of UESW01003896.1, forward strand.
TTTCGCCCGAGAGTCAATGGATGCATAGCCCCTCGCGCTCAGGAGGGGGGGGGCATCTGATGTGGCCGTGGTGCCACGTAGACAATAATGGCAAAATTGACCAACGGCGTGAGTGAAAGCTGATGGACGCGCTTGCCCTTACTCCTCAAGTCGGCCAAGGTGGCCTTGATTTCTCCAAGTCGACCCCCTGCAGCCCCGACTCCTCCAAGTCGACTGAGGTAGCCCCGACTTTTTTAAGTCGGCCCCCTGCGGCCCCGACTCCTCCAAGTCAGCTGAGGTGGCCCCGATTTCTCCAAGTTGGCCCCCTGCGGCCCCGACTCCTTCAAGTCGGCCCTATGCGGCTCCGACTTCTTCAAGTTGGCCGAGGCGGCCCCGACTCCTCCAAGTTGGCCCCCTGCGGCCCCGACTCCCCCAAGTCGGTCGAGGTTGCCCCGACTCCCCCAAGTCGGCCGAGGTGGCCCCGACCTCTCCAAGTCAGCCCCCTGCGGCTCCGACTTCTCCAAGTCGGCCAAGGCATCCCCGACTCCTCCAAGTCGGCCCCCTGCGGCCCCAATTTCTCCAAGTCGATCGAGGCGGTCCCAATCAGGCCCACCTACCATCTAACACAACCAGGCCCACCTACCGTCTGACACAACCAGGCCCACCTACCGCCTGACACAACCAAGCCCACCTATCGTCTGACACAACCAGGCCCACCTACAGTCTGACATAATCAGGCCCACCTACTGCCTGACTCACGCAGTTGAGGGGACCAAGCCCACCAACCGACATGCCCATGTCTTCGATGGGACAAAGCCCACCGATCAGCCTCTGCTCACGTAATTACCACATGCTCCGTAGACATTCCTATTCACGGAACTTCACGTGGCTAATCCCCAGATGGATGTCAAAGTCCTATAAAAGGTAAGAGAATTTAAAATTAAGGTACATGAACACGAGTATCCACATGCTCATACCCACATTCACAGGGACATTTCATTCTCAGAGGGAAGACACCCGAACCCTCGGATCTTCTTTCTCTAGGAAGCTTTTCCAAGCTCCTTCTCTGCTGTGATCTCGGTTGCTGACTTGACCGTTGGAGGGTCCTCGCCGGAGTCCTCCTCTGGCAATGGGACTTCTTGTAGGTTGCTTATTCTGAAGAAAGGCTACACAGCAAATGAGATTTTATCGTCTAGTTCCAGTTAGGGGTGCAACTTGGGCCGGGTTCAACCCGAACCCGGCCCGCCCAACCCGATTTACAGTAGTGTTTAAACTCATGTTTGCTCAACCCGAACCCGAAAGACCCGAGTTTAACCCAGCCCGATTTGCAATTGACCCGGGTTAGGGTTGACCACAACCCGAACCCGAGATAACCCGAACCCGAGGGTTACCCGAACGGGGGTAGCTTATCGGCACCAAATTTTTGGGGATATTGAAGGCGCCAATCGGATCGGACGAGATGGTCAACTTAAGGGCGAGAAGGGCAAGGTCGTAGGTCGCATACGAGAAAAAGGACAAACATAAAGGCGGATCATCCGCACATTTCGTTTCACTTTCAGCCTCCTTCTCTTCTTTATTTATGACTCTTTCTCCTCTTTTTTATTTCAAGTAAGATTTTTTTTAATACAATGTTAAAGCCCCGAGTCCAGCTTATGCGTTCGGCAAGAAATTTTTTTTTATCTTTGGATCCATAATTCGGCGTTTATTTACTTTGAAAAAACATTTTATTTTATTTTTCTCATCAACCTGAATTCCAACCCGAAACTCAACCCGAACCCGATTTTTAAAAATAGGGTTAGGGTTGAAGTTTTACAAATAGGGTTAGGGTTAGGGTTAATATTTTACAAATAGGGTTAGGGTTAGGGTTGAGAAAAACTCGAGTTTTATGAGCCCGAGTTGCACCCCTAGTTCCAGTGATCGATTTCAACAGAAATACTAACAATTGAACAACTTTGACGAATTACACGTAGAGAGAGAGAGAGAGAGAGAGAGAGAGAAGCACGCGCGTGCGCGCCGCGAGCGAACCGAAGAGACACCAGCAATAAAATACTCTATCCAATGGCGCAGTCAAACGAAATCCGCTGAAAGAGAGAGCAGAGGGACAAGGTTTAGCTTTGAAAACTCCTCCAAAACTCCATCTTTTCTTCACCTGCTGACGCGCTTTGGGCAGCCCCTGCCTCTCCTCCCGCCGTCTCTTTCTCCTCACCCGGCCCCAAGTCGACAATTTGAGAGCGAAATAGAGAGCTCTAACCTCATGGTCTCCGCCCTTTTCCTCTCTCTCTCTCTCTCTCTCTCTCTCTCTCTCTCGCTGACTACTGAGTAGTCCTCCAAGTAACCGCAAGCAAACCTCGCCCGTGAGTCATCTCTCTCTCTCTCTCTCTCTCTTTCTTCCACTCGTGAATACATTCACCGCAAAAAGGATGAAACTTTTCACCTTATCTTCTCGAATTCCACTTCTTCGTGCTTTAAGTGCGATCGGAGGAGAAAGCACGAAAATTTGGCTCTTCTTTAACGTAAACTGATGATTAGAATGCTTTTGAAAAGAGGGCGAGCGTTTGATGGAAAGAAGACACGTAGTGGTGATCCATCTTTGCAGTGTTTTTAGGGAGAAAAGACAGTTTAGGTATATAAACACGGAGCCAAATTAAGCCAAGCTGGGCAAAAAGATGCAATCTTTCTTAACGACTCCCATTACTAAAAGTCTTCTTTCTTAACGTTTATTAAGAGTGAGCTGTATTAGCTGTATTAGCTTGGATGGAAATATAATATTGATGTTCTCTGAGCTGTATTAGCTGGTGGATGTTATTTAACATATGGATCCCAAAGGAGGTTGAGAACTGTCTTCTTGACCCATTAGCAGAAGGATGATTGATAGTTCCTTGGTGGTGTCACTAAAACGTCAGAATATCACTGCAGGAAGGACAAGGTTGGTGCCATTATACTTTTTACTAAATCCATGGAATGGGCCAAGAAGGAATGCTATTATATTATTTACTAATTAAATCTATGGAATGGGATGGATAGGAATCCAAACCTACTGGTTAAAGCAAACTGGATGGGTGAATCCAAATCTGATTTTGATACTGACTTGACGGTGGTTCGAATTTTGGAGTGTTAATCTGTCCTTTAGGGGGCCACATATAATGAAGCTTTTTCAATGAAACCAAGGATGAACCATCTCTCAAGGATTGAGCTTGGGACAATTTGCTAAGAGAAGAAGATGCCAAATAGCTTCACCAAAATAGGTCAAGATCAACCGAATGATGCCTACACCACTTAGCAGTTGCCCAGAAAGCATCAACTCTTCCCACTTGGACAAGAGATGGTCAAGTTAGAGAATAACAGATGGAGTTAGTCCCCCCTAATATCATAGTTTTAAAAAAATTGACTTCTATCTGCGGATATTTTTTTGTACCAATGAATCAAGCTCATCCCGAATGAGTCAGCAACGTACGAAGGTTGCTCGTTCAAACATTTAGTTTGAGCCATAAAAGCTTTACCACAAACAAGATATTCCACAGAGATGATGACTTAGTTGAGAGCAAGGCTACTGGGTCAATTTCATTTAATGAAGTTGTTAGGTAGATGGACCTGCAACCCTTCATATTTAATGAACTGGGAACTGAAGTGACCTGATGGAAAAGAACGGTGTTAAATAATCTGATCCCCTGGGACAGTTCGTCATGGTTGAAGCAGATGGTAATTGAGATTATAGAATAAATCGTTATGTTTGCATGATATTAGGTAGTCAGACAAGAGAATAATATATCAAGATCAACGAATACGCGAAGCTGATCATCGGCGCATCAAACAGTTCTTCACTCTATAGAATATAATGCCAAGATCCCATGCAAACCAACTAATATAAGGTACGAGAAAATTAAACTAGGATACCCACATGTTGGTGCTTGCAAGGTTGTCGATAAATCTTGCACGATGTGCTGTTTGAGCTTTGAATTTGGACATGTCAATCGAATCGAATCCTTCATTCATGCTTGATTAGTAGAAAAAGCTCAAGTCAAGCTATACGGCATATCTTATTCACCCATAGAATCTTATTCAACTCTGGGACGTATATCTTTTTGACCCACAAGAACAACAACAAAATTCTTAGAAACAATTATGGTTTCTTGTAATGCTCCTATGAGTTCTTGAAAATTTTTATAAACAACTTTCTTCTTCTTCTCTTGACTTTGAACAGGGGAGTGTACTCCTCGTTTTATTAATAAGAATATTTACTGATAAGCTGGAAATGTACAGAAAGTTCGATCGATTTTGATTGAAGTTTAGAATGGATTTTATCAACTCATGAGCATCCCCCAACTTTTCAAGAAAGGTAAAGCTCCAAGATTCAAAGAAGAAGAGGAATTTTTGAATAATGCTTGACGAGAATGAGGATTCGCAGAAGAAAATTCTGGAGTTTCCTGCTTTGCAGATCTGTTAAAAAGCGAAGAGTGATTGATCCCATAGGAATCGTCTTTTTCCTTCATGAAATCCAAAGGTGATCCAGATTACGGGATGTCGAGAGGACACTTAACCTGGTACATAGCATCAACAGTTCATTGAAGACAATTCAGATCACCTGTTGATCCACGAAGATTGTGTAATTGAGCCAGTCTAATTGAGGCATTCTTGGCCCTTTGGTTGGTAAAGAAAAGGAAAATAGATGGTAGACCTCACACTTTTTTCTCATGCTTTATCGAAAATATTTTTTAATAAAAAGAATGGTATTTTGCCTTTTTTTCATTTTACTTAAAAAGATGTATCATCAAAAATTTAAAATTATCCTTATAATATTTATTTATATTACTATAATATATATAATATAATATCATATAATAAATGATATCATATATTATAATATAAACTAATATTATATGCATAATATAATATAGTATAGCATATTATGTTGTATTATATTATAATAGATAGATTATAATATATGATATTATCATATGATATAATATATATATAATATTATATAAAACGTAGATATCGCTATATTCAAATGTAGTCAAGTACAGTATCTGATTATTTATTCACTCTTAGGTCCACACAGATCCCATAGTCATTCTATTTTTTATTTATTTTATTTTTTAATCTTTGAATTTTGTAAACTATATGAATTTAAGAATAATGAAAATAGCTAAATCTAATGCATAGTATAATATAATAATTCAATAATATAACATAATATAATGATGATATGATATTATATTATATTAATTCCGATACAATCTAGATTCTAAATGTATTAAAATGAAATTAGTATTTTTTTCATGTAAAATTACCCTCAACTATATATATATATTGCACAATTTTTTTTAATAAGACATGGTAAAATATATGTTTTTTATGTAGGAAGATAGATTAAAAAAAAAGCTATCAATTATTTTTTTTTTTTTAAATGTCAAACGTGTACAATAATTGGAGCCCGGCTATGTCACTATTGGCTTCCCCATAATGATTCGTTGTTTCTTCACAGTTGCTGTCATGATGGTCAGAGTTGGAGGGTGAGGACCTCCACAGTCCACACCATACCACCCCAATATGAACACGTTCATTTGGGGTTGTACTTCCATGAGAAGAAATTCCAACCCAAGATTCTGTCATCACATTCGATCACTCATTACAAAACTCCGTTTTTTTCTTTTTTTGTTATTTGGACGTCCCACCCTCAGGCCTCAGCCTGTCAGTCAGATTGCCATCGGTCTCCTACCCTTAAATTCCTCGGGAGGGAGTTCACCTAACAACAGCACTGTCAATAAAACACTACATTCCTCGGCGTTAACGTTGATCATTTCAGTCCTCGCGGCAATAGATCCTTACTGTATTGAGTCTCTTTGCAATATCCAACATAACTTCAATTATATTAATTTATTTATTTTCCAGATAACTGGACTCCTTAAAAACAAATAAGCAATCCGTCATTGATCAGAATATACAGATCTGGATCACATTTTAAATCGTGAGAAAGATGAGATAATAAAATCTACGAATGCAACAAATGGCATACCAGACCAGACTTTTGATAGGGATCATATCTTTTGGACAGGATTCAAGGTAGAAACAAAACGCTAGCCGCCAAAGATGAGGACCGTAATGAATTCAGCATGTTATTTTTGACAATATGTGTTCTTGTATTGATGCATCATTACTCTATTAGAAATCCAGACTATGCTTAGTGGAACTTACATGTGAAATGAACAAATACAGAATCAACAATCAAGAATCCGGCTGATAAAAATTGCCCTATCAGATATACTGTGCTAATTGTAACAGCTGTCAAGAAGAGCATACAACCATAGTAGAAGAATCAATTTTTATCCATAATTATGAACCCAAAGTAGTTTTCGGTTGGCTGGCGGAGCAAGTCCTGGGATATCCCTAATGTCCTTGTTATGCGGATTCACAATCTGGACATATAAAAACAACATGATTTAGCCAATTTACACCCACAAAAAATCCAAAAACTAAAAATTATTTAAAAAAAAAAAAAACTTCAGCATGAAAAATCTCTCCCAGATATGGCAACTTGCAAGCATGACAAGATTGTTGCTAGTCCTGGAACAACACTTCAAATAGAAATAGAAGGTCCTTGTAAAGAAATTATGTAACAATGACATCCCAAAAATGTTCTAAAAATAAAAAATCCTTGCTCTATTACTTGATACATCAATAACAAAACCTTAATCACAAACTAATTAGGGTTAGTTACATGAACCCTTTTCCTCTATTCCTCTCAATTTAGGATCACACTTTCTAAAATTGCTCTATTAACTCATGAACTAGGAATATCAAAGCTGGAGCTTTGTTGTAAGGCAGGGAGTCATTCTTCTATTTTCCGCCCATTGAAAAAAGAAATAGATTAAACGTATGCATATCATACTTGAAGAACCCCAAGTTGCTCAGGGCTGTACTTTATACATACATAACACGGTGTTTCACTCTAAAACACACACACACACACACATATAGAGAGGGAGAGAGGGGGGAGGGGGGACAACGTCAAAGATGCCAAACTTTCAGATCATAGTTTCCTATAGTGTTCATCAATTTATTGATAAATGCTATTTCAGAACTCCCGCAAACATATGATGGAGTTCTATACAAATGTGATGCCTGAAAGGATGATCACGACTCCATTGATTATTAAAAAAGTAAATGACTAATAGAAAAGAATGTTTTTCTTGGATAAAAATGCAAGCTCTCTGGAGCATTGGGCAGGGGACAGGGTTGTGTTTGTGTGCATGCGCATGTGTGCATGTGCATGCGTGCGTAAGAGAGAGAGAGAGAGAGAGAGAGAGAGAGAGAGTATAACATCAGTTACCTCACTGTCTCTATCTTTTTAAAGGATGGGAATTTTTGCACAATCAGTAACATCAGAAAGGGAGACACTGTGACTTAAATCTAGAATAAAAAAGAAAGGGTAGAATAGCATCTAGTAAAGTGATTTTTGCACAACACAAAATAGAAATGCTAATTAGAAATTGACAAGGGCTGATTTGACTGCTCAGTCCACTGATATAGACCAAGAACAGGCCATCTCTAGTCAGCAAAAGCTTTTTTATTCATAAATTTCAGAACCCAAAGATGTATAGTTCTGTAAAAGGCTGAATCACATTAGACAGGTTTTCAGTTTGGTGGGTCCAAGGATTTCATAGTGAATTGCACAATGACTAACCACCAATGTGCAATTTTGAGGACCCATACGGCAATGTGATATCAGCAAAATGCCGCAGATTAAATAGAAATAGTTTCAAAAGCAAGAAAAATGGAAGTTTAGAAGCAAGTAAATAATATATTCTACCTTCACAATTATGATTGCTATCACACCAAGCACAATCAGGAAAAGCATGGACATAATACAGCGGTCTGTTGCAACCTGACATGAGAGAAGAATAATATCAGGAGGAATACACCTCCAGATATGAAAAAAACAGAAAGGAACTTCAGTTCTTTTGGAAACCTGACCTGTCTACCGATTTCCTTGACCAGTTGAGATGCCTTCTTTATTGAAAAATGGATTGAATCTAGTTCATTAACAATCTTATTCATCTGCTCTGTCTGAAAATAATAAGAAATGTGCAGTCATGAACCATATTTAGTTTTTCTTTGCACCTCACAAAGGAAAACTAATCAACTTGATAGCTAGAACATGCCAAAATCCTAGATTGACAACTCTGCGAAAGTGGCATACCTGTGCTTTTAGAGCAGCTGCCGTCTCGGCTCCAACATTAATGGTGTCTTCCACAACCTACGTCCCACATAATATGCCATTCCACCTTTTAAGGCTCAATAAGGTAAAAGGTGAAGACAAAAATAAGGACCCTGATTCCACACTTAATAAGACTCTTGAAAGGAGTAGAAATTGTTACATGTGGCATCTCCTTCCATTATTTTTTTTCTCAATCATGAAAAGATTAAATTTTCCTCCTTTTAGGAATATGAGGACTATTTAAAGGACGTATCATTACCAGGTATTTAAATGACATATCATTCATTACCATGATTCCAGTGATTCCAAGTCATGTTACTTCTAAATCAGCATAGGAAAGAAGCCAAATTCTGGAGTATCATCAAGTTCAGGAAACTAAACACCAGTGCACATTTCCTAATAATACCACAACAATCTCAAACAGAAACTAACCTTTTTTGACCGCTCGATAGTTGGTCTGTTTCATCCATCATTCTGTTTCCAGTATCCATTAGCTGTTGATTGGTCATAGCTGCAAAGCACATAGGTGATTTTCTATCACTACCAAATTAAACCAGAATTTTTAGATCCTATCATTATTTAAGCTTCTAATAGATTAATTAAATTACGCTTCTTGAGAACTCAATATATGCTTGTATGCATCCAGGTATGTGGAATGGAATGTCTGACAGTGAGATTGAGCATAAAATCAAGTAAGTGCACCACAATAATGGCCAAACTTTTTGGATTAGGCTTTTGGTCAAAAGGTTTAGCACAGAAAGGTAATGAGGGATAAGTTGATCCCATCAACTAGGTTTATTCTTATTTTAAATGAAGCGGAGTTTTTTATGATGTATCATACGGTATTAATGGCAGGAAGGATCACAAAGCAATTCACATCCCCATAGCTCAGCATATTACGACACTGTGAATAGAAGGAATAAGGCATTGACATGTTAGTTAAGCTAGTCATTCCATTATTTTTCATCAAAGAACTACTGTATACGGACAAAACATACAAGACTTTCCTAAATGAATTTTTACATGATCCTCCTTTGCTTATAGATAGCTTTGAACATCATGTAATGTCAATAAAACAATTCTTTATAAATTTCACTACAAAGCCTGTTATAACATATTTTCCAGTTATGGTGAGCACCACAAAAATAACCCATAATCATCTTGTAAAGTGACGCAGCGCGAAAGCGTTGGAATAAACAAGAATTCAATAACAACGACTGAACTCCAAGATAAACAATCATTGCAAGCGATTCAGAGAAAACCTCTCAAGATGAATTTTTCAACTTATTAATAAAATTGATCTTCTTCTCAAAAACCCTAAAACAACTATTTATAGTCTATAGGAAATAAAATAATTTAGAAAACTAAAAAGCTATAGGAAATAAAATAATTTAGGAAACTAAAAGCTATAGAAATAAAATAATTTAGGAAACTAAAAAGCTATAGGAAATAAAATAATTTAAGAAACTAAAAAGCTATAGGAAATAAAATAATTTAGGAAACTAACTAGCCTTGCTCTCAAACAACTCTTCGTTCTTGCTTCGGTTTGGCTGCTTTTTGTGCGTCCAACTTGTCCATATATCTCATTGCAACCCTGTTTGCATCATTCTCTCCCTCCTGCGAAGAACTCGACCCCGAGTTCTCATCTGGATATAGAGGTGTATTGTCCGAAAAGAATGGATGTAAATCTGCCACATTGAAAGTCCTCGAAATCGCCATAGTCGCAGGAAGATCAACAACATAAGCATTATCGTTGATCTTTTGGACAATCTTGTAAGGTCCATACTTTCGTGGTCGTAACTTGTTATAAGTACCCACGGGAATCCGCTCTTTCCTGAGAAAAACCATCACCTGATCCCCTACCTCAAAGAGTTGTTTCTTCCGTCTTCTGTCAGCCATCTCCTTGTACTTGGCGTTGGCTTTCTCAATCTTTGCTTTGACCTCTTCTGAAGTGCTTTGCCAATGCTCTGCCATGTGTTTAGCCGGTATGCTGTACTCAGCCAGCTTTGGAAGCTTCACCAAATCTAGTGCATGTTGTGGTACTTTTGATATAAGAACATCATAAACAAGCTCATTTACTGAAAATGCTGCCACTCTTTGTGATGTGAGAGGAAGTGCATGGAACCGTGGATCCTTGACTGTTCTAGGAGATTAAAAAGCTTCCTAGCTTTCTCAGGAGCATCAGTAAGACGCAAAGCTGCCACATCTAGAACTGCCCTTCCTGTAAGAGTGGCTTCCCCACTCTCATCATCAGTGGCTGCACGAGATTGGTCCAAACTTGAGCCAAACACTGAAAGAGATAAGCTTGCTCCAATTCTAGCCAGAGTAGCCCTTAAAGAAGCTTCAAAAACTGATGCTCTGCTGGTTAGGCAATCTGCAACAGTAAGAATTTGCAAAGCACCTTGGACAATAGACCACTCCTCTTCAGAAACCATATCCATTATGCGTGCTCCTTCCCTTTTTCCCAATTCTGCATCCTTCTTTGGACCATCACCTTGCATGGCATTATCCACCCCACATACAGATCGCATTGACTTCAGGGTATCTTGCAGATTTGAAATGTATTGTAGCATGATCTCATCAAGGGCCACTATAAGCTCATCAGCTTCAGAACCACCAGTAAAATTAATGCATCTTTCTACAGCTGCTTCAAGGAACACTATGACTTGGGGGATAGATTCCTCCATCCTCCGAACTGTTTCACTGAGTTCTATACCCTGTGCACCAACACCACGGGCAACAGCTCCACGAATATCTATACCTGCGATCTCCGAAGAAAGAATAGCACGCTCCATCTGACCATACCTTGACTTAAATGTTTCATAAGGAGAATAAACAGCCTTCAGTGTACTCAGTAGAATTTGAATATCAGAATCCAAAAATAAGTGTTGAATATTCTTGCAAAAGAGCCAGTCATGTTATGCAGTTCAATCAGTGCCTCAACATGCTTGTTTTGTATCTTAGTACCTTTTGGCATGTCTCCAGACAAGATATTCATTATACCTTTTGTCAATGTTTTGGTTTCAGGAACAACATCTCCAGTTGCAAGATTGACACGAGAAACAAAACTGGCACCCAATTCAGACATAATCTCAACCAGTAGTTTTGGAACCAGAGTTTTGTAATCATCAGGTAAAGCATTCATGCACCACTTCCATTCTTGTTCAAGGTAAAGTAGAACCTCATCATAGAAACTTGGTAACCAGCTAGAGAAAGAAACAGAGGTTGAGTTATCATCATGTTTTTCCATCTCAATCTTGTTAGTTCGCTGTCTTAAGTCAAAGTCTTCCCAGAGTCTCTTTAAAGGCTTGATGTGCATTTTGGTATACTGCAGCTCTAATGACTTGAACCTCCCAATACGAATAAGAATTTGCCTTAAACTTGAACAGCATCCACCTTCCGATTTGAAAGAGCATCTGATAGACGAGGTTGGACCATTTCTTCTAGCCTGTCTTCTAGTACTTCAAGCTGCTTTCTCACATTAGCAAATTCTGCAACCTCTCCAACAGCTGATAAGCAATGCCTCATGTTGGCCAAGGTTTCCGCAGCCCGTGAAAGATCTCCACTTGCAAAAACATCCTCAACACTTGCACTCAACTGGGTCAAGCCGGCTGCATCCTGCAATGTCTGTATGCTGCTTCCATTCGCTGTTTGACAGTATCAATTTTAGCAAGAGCAGCTACAGATTCTGCAGATGTGCCCCCAGCCTGATTCATAACACGCATGAAGGTGCTAGGTGCATTGCTGAGACCGAACGGCATCACTAGCCATTCATATAATCCTTCTTTGTCTTGAAGGCAGTCTTCCATTCATCGCCTGGCCTCGCTCTAATCTGGTGATATCCGCTCCTCAAGTCTATCTTAGAAAAGATGACTGCCCCACTCAACCTGTCAAGCATGTCTTCAATACGGGGTATTGGGAACTTATACCCAATGGTGATCCTGTTGATAGCTCTACTATCAACACACATCCTCCAGCTCCCATCCTTCTTGGGAGTGAGCAGGGCTGGTACAGCACATGGACTCAGGCTGTCCCTGATGAAGCCTTTGTCTAGCAATTCTTGAACCTTCTCCTGGAGGATTTTCGTTTCCTTGGGGCTCATCCTGTAATGTGGTAAGTTAGGAAGGCTTGCCCCCGACACCAAATCGATCTGGTGTGTATGTCTCTCAAAGGAGGAAGCCCCTCAGGTAAGTCATCTGGAGTCACTTCCTTGAATTCTTCTAACACCCCCTTCACTACCTCAAGAACTTCGTCAACAATCTCCTCCTCTACCTTTAGTACATTCTTCACCACCAAGGCATGCACCTCCTTGGTCTCCTTCATATCTTCCTCTACTTCCTTCTCTGAGCTCACAATGGATAGGAAAGACCGTCTTTCAGGCTTAGAGCCTTTAGGACATAGCGCTACTTTAAGAGGTAATAGTGTGTATCTCTTACCATCCTTCGCTAACCTGTAGAGGTTCTCTTTGCCAGAATGTTTGGCATCCATATCAAACTGCCATGGGCACCCGAATAGAAGATGACAAGCATCCATGTCTACTATGTCACGGTAGACTTCATCACTATATTTTCCAATGAAAAAGGGCACCCTACACCTTTCCTGAACATCAATCTTCTCAGCGGCCTTAATCCATCCAATGGTATATGGATTAGGGTGCTTCTCTACGGTAACTGCAATTTTCTAACCACCTGCTGCTGATGATGTTTTTGCTACTCCCACTATCCACGATTAGATCAAACATTCTTCCACCAATCGTGCACCTGGTACGAAACAACTGGTGGCGTTGAGTGCTATCTTCCTGTATTGGCGTTAACATGAGCCTCCTGATCACATATGAGGCTCATGCTCTTCATAATCCTCCCCAAAGTACTCTTCATCCCCATTAGGATCACAACAAATATCCTCCTCTTCTCGCTCTAACATATTGACAGCTCTTCGACTTGGGCACTCATTGGATCTATGCCCGGTTGATTGCAGCGGTAACACTTTCCCAGGATGGGTTTTGCATATGGGTTGGATTGCTTCTGGCCTTCCTTAGATTCCATCGGCCGCTTCTTCATAGCCCTTTCATTCTTCTTTATCATCAACCACCCTGCTGGTTCCACTACGTTCAGCCCTATCAAAGCCATATCTACGCCCACCACCATCAAATCTGGTGTTCTTATCGTTCAGCATGAGTTCAGCCCGTAATGCCATATTTTTAGCCTCACACATGCTCCTCAATACTGTGATCCCAATTTTATCTCTGATCTACAACTTTAATCCATCAACATACCTAGCCACTTGTTGCCCCTCACTTTCCCTCAAATCATTGCGCTCAGCTAATCGCATAAATTCAGCAGTATATTTGTGGACGGTTCGCAACCTTGGCGACATCGTTGGTACTGTTGGAAAAGTATATTCATAATCAGGGGAAAGAAACTCACCTTTCATTAGTTGCTTCATGCGGATCCATGTTCGCACGGGTTGTCTCCCTTCTCTCAACCGCCTACTCTGCACTCTCTCCCACAAGCGGAAGCACCATCCTTCAACCTACACGCCACCGTTTTCACCCTACGTTCTTCTGGCACATCCTTGTAATCAAAGAACCTCTCCACCTCGCCACCAATCAAGAAATTCTTCGATATTAAACGTACCATTGAAATAGGGAAGATCTACCCTTAGGTGGTAATCCCCTCCATCGGAGTGATCATAATCATCATAATCGCGGTACTCCCTTCGGTTTCTTCCTCCACCATAGCCACCCTTCATAGGTGGTTGCCTCCTCTCAAACCCCAAAGCCTCTTTCTCTAAATCAACATCAGAGATCTGTACCCTCCGATTTGCACGGATGGGTTCATTGATTGGAATATCATAATCTTCTCGTGGCCTAGGTCATCTTCCATCGTCAATCCTACCCCTATTATTAGCGACCTCCATAGCATCAAATCGCCCGATCAAAGTCTCGACAAGCTGCTCTACCCACCTCAATCTTCGATCCATAACATTTATCTCCATCCTTAGAATCGGTTGATCAGCCCCTCGGACTCCCGCATCATGAGCACCGTCATGAGTGCGACCGCCGTCAACGTCTTTGCCAGAAGATATTTTGCAGGAACTCACCTTGCTCTGATACCAATCTGAAAAAGAATAAACAAGAATTCAATAACGACTGAACTCCAAGAAAACAATCACTCGCAAGCGATTCAGAGAAAACCGCTCTCAAGATGAATTTTTCAACTATTAATAAAATTGATCTCCTTCTCAAAACCCTAAAACAACTATTTATAGTCTATAGGAAATAAAATAATTTAGGAAACTAAAAAGCTATAGGAAATAAAATAATTTAGGAAACTAAAAGCTATAGGAAATAAAATAATTTAGGAAACTAAAAAGCTATAGGAAATAAAATAATTTGGAAAACTAACTAGCCTTGCTCTCAAACAACTTCTCTTCGTCCTTGCTTCGGTTTGGCTGCTTTTCGTGCATCCAACTTGTCCATATATCTCATTGCAACCCTGTTGCATCATAAAGCATCATGATATGTTGAATATTTTGCATTGCATTACACTTGAGGAGAACCTAGTATGATCTTATAATATTTTATGCCTTCCTCACTTGCCATATGCTAGGTCAAGTTTACCATTCTGAACTTGAAACAGACTTCCAGAGTAGTCTCTACCTCTGCTCAAAGTTCATTCTTCCTTTATTTCCTTTTCTCTCTCTTTTTTCCTTCCTTTTGCTTATCTCCCCTCTTTTTTTTTCCTTTCCTTCTTTCCTTCCTTTCTTTTCTCTTCTTCTTTCTACATGGATTGATTCCTATGTCCCGCCCTTATCCTAGTGCCATTTCCTATACGAATGGGATGGAATGGTTGGAACATCCCCATCCCGTTGGGACTTCAAATCTTGGATTGAATCACTAAGACAACTATTCAATAGAATACATTGGTGCCTTTATGGGATAGACATAAAATTGATCAAGCATGCACTTTTGTTGAGATAGCAAATAATGTAAGGGGAATGACATTATTAGCATTCAACATACAACAATTTATGCGGCATGCCAATGTTCCTTGATTAGGTACTTTTATTGAGATAGCAATACTGTGAGGGGGATCATTAACATTCAACATGCAATAATCTGTGCAGAACCCTAATGTTCCGATTGGAAGATATTGATGCAGATATTACTTTAAATAGGTAACGTCTTATTATGTTGCTACAATAAAGAGAAAGTTGGCGACGTTTGACGAGGAAAGCATAGTCAAAATATCTAATTCATGAAAGCTCTTTGTGAAACTATGTTGCATCCAACAAGGTATAAATACTCAAAATTATCACGGTGTAAACCAATAGATCACAAATATAGATGGCAAAGCTTGTGAAAATATAGAAGATTAAGGGAAGATTCTGATAGATATGCTCAAACAAACCATCAAGAGGTACTCATATCACACTAATTAAAAAAAACACAAAAACAATGAATATAATCAAGATAAATATAAAGATCATTTTGGGCACAAGGTCAAAGGACACAACCAGTGCCAGTTTAATGAAATTTCAGGTGACCGTGAGCTTTCAACTGCCCCACACATTAGAAGAAACTCTTGACACAAGCATGAGTTGCATGAAACAATGCACTACAACTGCCACATTTCATAACATCTAATGTAAAAGCAACTACAAAGGTGAAAAGTGTGAAACCACTTACTTCTGCATTTAAATACTTGGCAGTGTCAAATTAGCAAATTAAGACATGCTTAAGATTGCAACCTGATCGCTTGCAAATATCTATTAGATAACTAATTCTGATCGAGTCAAAACAAATGATATGCGCAAATAAGCGAGAAATCTTACATGATGCCAGCACAGCATTTTCTTCAGCAAACCCATCTCCACCACCAGGTGCATCAAAAAGTTCAATACGTTTATTTCCAAGATTACTTGCATATCTATGGTTCCAAATACAAAGTTGACATCAAAGAAAGTTTCAGAAAGCATGCACGAGAACTTGAATTTATGAACAAATACTTACCTATTCAAACTGATGTCTAAAGAAAATAACTATTGAATTAGCAGAAGTAGAGAAGAAGCTTGTTAGTATAAATAAAAAACAAGTTTTACGTAATCATGAGCTTTGTCCAAGAGCAATTTGCTAGTGTCAGAACAGAAAGAAGCTTATAACTGTAATTAATTTTAATCAGTTGGTAAATTGACAGCATTAATTGTTGTAGATCTCAGCAACCGTTAATTTTTTAGTGCTTATATTATTCATATTGTCAGCCTAATACATTGCATCATTCTTGGAAATGAGCATATTGCTGGAACTCTATCGAAATTTTCTCATTAGCAATGCAGTTTTCTTTTCTTTTCTTTTTTCAAAAAAAAAAAAAAATCTCCATGCACATAGGGGGCAGGAGACCAGTGATGGAGACCTTGGCTTCATCTAGGCAATCTCTATTTCAATAATTGTTCAATTTTGGCCTTGTGGGAAATCTGACATCAATTCTAGACCTGGATACTCCTGAAGCCTAACTAATTAATTAGGAACAAGAATTTAACATGATACATTTAGAAATCTAATTAAACATTAAGATTATGGGAATGGAAAGAAAATGTTTAAAATTTTCTTAAGCCAATGTTCATTTGGATTTGAAGGCCAATGCTCATGAAATATGAAGGCAACCTAACATTTTATGATTTATATAAAGCATATACAACAAAGACTTTTAGATGCTCCAGTTAGAAAGAGTGATCTTTTAACATCCATGGTAAAGATAAGGTAGAGGTAAACCTAAACTAACAAGGACAAAAATAATAAAAAAGATAGAACTATTTATAATTGAATGTTGACTTCGTCCTGAATAGAGCAGGGTGAAGGAAGCAGATTCATATAGCCGACCCATGTACTTGGGAAAAGGCTTAGATGAGTTGAGTATATCATATGCCTTAACCCTACATTAACGGAATATTGTTTATAGCAGGATGATAGAGTATTTTCAGCTAACAATCAGAGAACAATGACAAAATAAATTTTAGAAAAAAAGGAAGACCAAAACAAGAAATAAAAATAAAAAGTTCCATGCCATCATTGTATCATGCATGTTGCAGCTAGCATGGCTACAGATGCCTCAAAAGTACATGTTTGGAACTAATTTTGACATGGCCTTCCATCTAAGTTTCTCACAAGCATTAGTTAATGGTTCAAAATTCTCAATAACCTAAAACTAACAAGATATCTATAGAATAGGAAAAATCAATGACCCTCAAAGAGCTAATATATTCTTCAAGTTTAAAAGAGAAGATCTTGCATAAAAAATATTGACAAACACACACATCATAAATCCATAACAAGATGACAAAAGAAATTTGCGTGCATGCATACATATGCACGTAGGTGTATGCATGTAAGCATCATGCATGAATGCATGCACATATGGCATATACGCAGGAAATTTATGCCATATGCAGGAAATTTAGTCCCTAAAACCATTAGTCGAATGCTTCAAATGAAATATCTAACATAAAGCTCAAAAAAATGACACCCAAAATGATTCACTTCATCAATGATTTGCTTCATCTTTCAGCAACAAATAGAATGTCATAGATAATTCAAGAGCAAGTGTAATTCAAACATCCCATTCACTCACAAGAAGCGTAAATTCAATAAAATATAAACAAGACGGCAAAGATTTTGTCTTCAGAAATTTGAATTTAAAGTTCTAGAATTTTGGAATGGAATATCACTTTTTGGCAATTCAGCAGAAGTAGGTGCAACAAGGCAAAAGATGCATTAATATTGTTATATAATCTATTGAAGCAAAATATCGGAATGCTCATGCAAATGTGAGGACCAATACCATACTCAAATAAGATACCATAAATACAGATGAAATAAAATAATTTAGAAAAAGATAAGCGCTTACTGTTTCTTAAGAGTCACATATGAATTCAGTTCTTTGACCTGCAAACAAAAATGCCTTCAATCAATAGGAGTCATGATTTAATTAGGAAAAAACAATAAAACAATAGAGGTAGACAAGCACCATAGACTGTTTCTTATCATTCAGCATTCTGTTGACATCAGGAGTATTCCTTCTCTCTGCTTCCTTCACCTCCCTATCAAATTCTTTGATAAGCCTATAGGAGAAAGACCCAATCAGAAGACTAACCAACAATGCATATTCCATTAAAAATCAGAATCCCATATTTGACATATTTAAATAACAGCTTCATAATGAAATAAGCATTTTCAGAATAAATATATCTAAATGCACCATGATCCATCTTCAGCACATACCACAAGGTGAAATAGATCAGCATAAGCACAAAAATATGCCCACAAAGTCATGCCTAGAAAATATAATCTTACCATTGTCTTCATCAAAAAAGGACCAAGCAAAAAGATGAACAAAGAAAAGTTAAGAATGTTGAGATGGATGCATGGTAAAAAGGTTGAAATGCCAAAATAGCAGAGTAGAATTTGTAAAAGGATTTGGAAAAGCTTAAGGTCAGACTACAAGTAATCCATGATGGAAAGATTGGGATATAAGAACTCATATGTCCAACCTAAAATAGTTGAAACATGGCTCAATCTTTATGATTACTCTTGACCTATATGTAAGATTATACCAACAAAAAACTTTTGAAAATAGACAAGACATTAGGGGCTCTAGTTAAAATTGTCCTATGAACAAGATTCATTTGATACCTCCATTGTATCTTAAAAAACTCATGCTTGGTAGCAAGCACAGTGTAGATGAGAGGAACCGACATGAAAACCATTAAAATTATTCAGAAGGTAAGTAGAGATACCTCATGGCAGCCTCCTATTCAAACATGCTCCAGATAACATGTGAATCAATGCGGAATGAAGAATTCAGAAAATCTACACATCATTAGGTATTTTTGTCATCATCAAATGGTGGCTACTTTTAAGTACCTTTTGCATTCCCGCATCTTTTCTGTAAGCTCTTCCAACTGCCTACTTTGCCTATTGAGTCTCTGATCTTCTCCAATTTCTGGAATCCATTTCTGGCAACAATGGCACGGCATAAGCATGAAGAATTCCTTGTAAAACTGGGACAAGCCTCATGTAGCTATTAATGTCCCGAGACATGGTGGTACAAACGGCAATGCAAAACCAACTATTATACAAGAAAAAATATATATCTACAACTGATAATGCAATTACAATCTCGTGCATCTAGTGATTTCAAATCTACTGTGTTGTGCTTCTTTCATGAACATCCCTGAAAAAGAGAAATTTTTCTTTTGTTTTAATCAACTTAGACTATACCCATTACAATTCATATTAGATAAACCATCTTAATGATTTTGGAAAGAATGACTTGCTTTTACAAAATGTTGAAATTTGCAGCATTAAGAAGACTAAATGCATCTTGTTAGCTATTGGTTCTGTATTAGTGTAACCCCTTCAAATCAATTTGCAACAGAACATCTTAAGGCCTGAGTTTAGCCTAGAAAAAGATTCTACTACCAGAATTATAAAGGAGAAGGTTTTGAGATACACACGACAATGCTCTGAGAATATCGTTGATCTGCCCATCGAGAAGAGCCAGCTCCTCGCTAACCGCAGACATATCCATCTCTGGATGGGAAGTCAAAGGCCAACACTCTTGTTACTACTAATCCGATTATCACACTTTCGTAGCCGAGAACCAGCAAGTTTGTTAATCCAAAACCCTACATTCAAAACCAGAAACCGATTTTCCGCTCGTCAGAACACACCGAATCCGACCAAGAAATAATTTTTAAGATCCACATTGCTCCAGGGCGAACCGAGGTTACCAGCTCCAGATCGAGCAAAAGAACCTCGAAAGCTGCCGCTTCCGATAGCTCAAAAAGGGAAAAGCTTCCGATCTACCAATCCGGAATCCACCTCGTTTCGCAATATGGCGTCTGGATCTCGCCGGATCCTGCGCGAGAGGAGATGGATCGAGATCGAGAGGCGTAGTGGGACTAAAGGGTTCCTGGGGATTCCCAGATCTCCCTCAGAAGACGGCCGACGAGGTGGGTGGTCTTCAGATTGCCTTTTACGTTTAGGTTGGCAGAAGAATGGAGGATGATTGATACCTGCACGCCCGTTTTAAATTGCACTCCCCCGGCTTCCGGCCCCGGGGGTGAACAAAGGGGTGTATTTGGAGAAAAGGAGTCTATTGATTGAGCGCCCCTCCGTTTAAATCCCACCGTTCGCCGGACGGCACGCGCTTGTTGTCGGAAGGCTTTGTGTAGGGTGGGTCCCAGGTCCAGGTTGGCACCGATGGGTGCCGTCCTAGGATACGATCCGGTGTGCACCCATTGACTGGGACCACAGAGGAGAATCGATCACGTCCGTCTAAAGTCTCCAGTTGGACAATAATCTTGGAACAACTTCATGTTTATAAATTTGTTAGATCAGTGTTGGGATTCTTGGGAAATTGGATCTGACGGCGCAAAATTGGCTCTTTGGGAGGGGGGTGTGTGTTTGCTGGTATGAAGTTGAAAACCTGAGAAATTTGTCCAGAGATTATAAAAAAGATAGATCTTTGCAGAATTAACGTAGAAGAGAGGTGAGGTTCCAATCGCTCGCTTGGACATTCATCAGCGTTAAAGTTAAGGAGGAGAAAAATAGTTTAAAACTTAATCATGTAAATGCCAAGATAATGTAGGTGGTGGGAAAGGACATCCTGCCAGAGGAAGAGTTTTGCTATGTTTGGATGGAAAGAAAAGCATAAAGAAAAAGATAATGAAGAGAGAGAAAATGAAGAGAAAGGAAAAAAGTAAAAAAAAATTTTCATATTTTCTTCTTATGTTTGGATGGATGAAAGGAAAATAAAAAGAAAAAAAAGTTGATAATTTACAACCATAATAATGCTCTTATTATAAATGATTAAAAAATACATCAATTTTTTTCTTTGAAATGATTAATATCGAAAATGAAAAAAATGAAAGATTACTTTGAGTTTTTTAGGTAGGACCTACCACTTTTTTCCTCTATTTTTTTTTTTTGTTTTCTTTTCTCCTGACTTTTCTCTTCATCCAAACAAGATAAATTTTATTTTTCCCCCTGTTTTTTCTTCTAATTTTCTTTCCTTCCTATTTTTCTCTCTATCCAAACAGGCTTAGGTTTTGTTGAGAGGGAATAAAGGATTGTCAATTGGTATTCTTGAGTGCACTTGATTACTTTGGAAAGTGAGGGAGGATGGAATTGATTAGTATATATTCATTTAACTTGGATATCATGGCCAGTGAAGTAGTAGTCAATCCTGGATTGCTATCTTTATTTTTTAGGGGTAAAATTAGTTCTCTTATGCAATGAAAACCACTCCTCTACCATCAAATCATAACTGATTAAAAGCAAGTTTTAATCAATCAACATTGTTGGCCCTAACCTAAGAGGGGGAGGAGGGATGAATTGGGTTCTTTAAACATTTTAAACCAAAAGGGAAAGTGAATTGGGTTATCTAAACATTTTAAACCAATTTAAACCAGTAATGCTAATGTGCAGTGATTGAAGAAGTGTAAGTGAAGAGAGATAATTCAAGCTGAGTATAGAGAAGAGAGAGAAGAGAAAAGAGTTAAGCATGGCAAACACAAAGATTTTATAGCGGTTCGGTGTTAACTACACCTACATCCACTCCCAAGGATCTCTTGGGCCTCACTATAATTTTCTGATTATAGCAGAGTTGTTTTATAAGCTCACAACTCAAACTTATTGTTTTACCCCGGGATTACAACGAATCCAACTGATTTTCACAAGATTACCAGTACAAAACTTCTCACAAGCCTCTTAGATTGCACAAGACCAAACTGCTCCCTTGATTCAATCCCCTGATTGAATCAACTTACAAATGTAATAAAGAGTTTAGTTATAGCAGAAATAAAGCTCTAAAATGAGCAAATAAAATAATATAATCAATAGAAATAGAATGAGTCTAATTAGAATATTTCTAAAGTTAAGCTTTTCTTCATTTCTTCTTTTTTTTTTCTCAATTTGATCTTCCTCAAGATATGCTTGAAGCTTTGAAAGATTCTTTGATGTTGAATCTTTGGAAGAATTAGAGCTCTCTTCTTTTTCCTTTGTTTTGATGGAAATCCCTCACTATAAGAAAAATAACTTATTACGATGAATTAATTCGTCGCAATATGTATAAAAGTTGTCGTAATAAGTTATTACGATGATACAGAATTCATCATAATACGTTCCAAAATCGTTATAATAAGTTGTTGTCGTAATAACTTATTATGACGTAAATAATTTTATCGTAATAATAATATATTACGATAAAATATGTCATCGTTATTTTTAAAAATATATATTTTTAATAAAAACCTATTATGATAAATTAATTTTACCGTAATATGAAGCTATTATGGTGAAATAGTTTCATCGTATAACTTTTAACCTATTACTGCGAATTTTTTTCGCCATAATAGACAGCTATTACGGTGAAAATGTTTCGCTGTAATAACTTGTAACCTATTACTGCAAATATTTTTGCCATAATAGAAAGCTATTATGGCAAAATTAATTCGCTGTAATAACTTCTAACATATTATGGTGAAACATTTTTGCCGTAATAGATAGCTATTACGGTGAAAATAATTTACCGTAATAGATTTTTATTTTTATTTTTTATATTTTGCATCTGTTACAATAATTTAATATAATATTAAAGCAACGATATTAGAAATAATTTTCTGCTTCAAAATTTTTATAAAAAAATTAATAAAATTTTTTATTCATTTCAATAAAATCATCATATACAATGTTTTTGAAAATACATAATTAAAAAAAATGTCACTAAGGGCATTATGGAGGAAATGGGGTCTGCTGGGATCTACTAGGAGCAAATCAAGGCACTAGCTGTCGTATGTAAGTAGTGAGCTCATTAGTCGTTGCCTTTAGATCCTCGATGATCTTCTATTGCTGAGTGATGATATCCTTTTGTTGATTCAATTGCTCTCGGCACTCCTTTAATTGTGAGTTTTCAGAAGATGAAAAACTACCTCTAATTCTCGATATACCTTTCGGTAGTAGACCCCATCCCCTTTTATAACCAGATCTAGAACCTAAAACCTCCTCAAAAATGGCATCCTCATTTATTGGTTTTCCTGTAGAGTCTTGTGAAGAAAGTCGCTCTACTAACTGTGCCTGCAATAAAAAAAAAACAAATTCAACATGTTTAGTATAAAACATTATATTCAAGAATATTATATTTTTAATTGATAAAATTACATGGGTATCTTCAGCATTTCATTTATCCATTGATTCTTTTTTTTGTTAAAATTAAAAGTATTTTACAGATGAAGTCTTGATGGCTCCTCTCCCATAATAGGATCTTTTTGAAAGAAATAATAATAGTTTAAAACAATAAATGTCGTCAAAAAAGGATAATCAGAATATGAAATGTTTTTAATACTTGATAGAGATGAAGAATGATTTCACTAAAAGAACAAAATTTCATAGGAAAAAACCAACCCATGTCTCTTGCCAAGTCTTTTTTAGCAATGCATGTTCACTATTTTTTGTTCTCTTTTACAACCATCTCTTTTTGCATGGTGGAATTCAAAACTCATGGCTGATAAGCATCCGATGAATGGAGAAAGCATTATACTAAATCAAGCAGAATAGGGGGAAAAAAGATCACAGTTCCACACTCTGCTATCTAGATTGTCTAGATTGCTACTGTTTAGTTAGAAACCCCAAGTACATAATCACAACTCCACACTCTGCTGGAGAGATTAGCTCAATTTAATCCATTCAGGATCATTGATGATTTGAATCAAGATAATAAGATTACCATATTTGATTAAACCTTGAGGATCCTATATGGCAGTGGTCTCTTATACATGCCTTTGAGGTCTTGAAGATAACCTGCCCAAAGGACCGTGAATTTGATGGCATTTAAACATCCATTCTGGAATAGAACAGGGAAGCTGACCATGATCTTGTTGCCTGCCATGATCGGGTGTGCTTCTTATTTTTTAAGACTTCATTAAAGTACTACTCTCATGTTTCTGCGAAAATGGCTGAATGCTAATAAGTAACAATCTTTGAAGTAGTACATGATAATCATGTGTCTTCAAGCCGGATATCTTTCCATCACCTTCATTTATATATCTTGATATATTGAAAGAATATCCATCGGGCACCTTCATAGATTTTAGCCACTTACATAATTGTCTTCTTTCATTTAATGTCAATGTGTAAGATGCAGGAGGCTTATAAACTCTATTACCTTGAGTTTGTAACCACAACTCCCTTCGGATCCCCATTGAAGCCAGGTCCTCTCTTGCTTTATATATATCTTTTGTCTTACCTTCGATGCTTAACAAAGTTTCCATAATATTGTCAGAAATATTCTTCTCAATATGCATTACATCAAGTTATGTATCAATTTTAATGATGACCAATACTCCAACTCAAAGAAAATGCTTTTCTTATACCAATTTAGCTCATTTGGTGCACGCTTTCGCTTCCGATGTTTATTGTTTGGATGCTTTCCGGGCTTTTCAACATCTATGTGTTCTAATTGTATTAATATTTCTTCACCGGTCAACATTTTTGGTTTAACTCTATGCTCTCTACTTCCATCATGTAGTCTATTATTTGGCCACTTATGATCAATAGGCAAGTAACGGCGATGTCCTATATAGCAAATCTTGTTTTTCAGCTTTTTCAATGAGGTTTGCTCATTACAAACTGGATATGCTTTATAACCCTTTGTGCTCCAACCAAATAATAATGAGTATGCTGAAAAATTATTCACAGTCCATAAAATAGATACGTGCATATGAAAATCATTCACAGTCCATAAAACAGCTACGTGCATATGAAAACTCTCTTTCATACATGCATCGTATACATAAACACTTTCGGTCCATAAATATTTAAGTGATCCACTATTGGCCTTAAAAATATATCCATATGCCTTCCGGAGATTTAGGACCAGGAATAAGTAACGACATCATGAATAATGTCACTTTCATATATTTCCATGGAGATAAGTTATAAGGTATTACAATGATGGGCCACATACTGTATGCATTACTCATGTTCACAAATGGATTGAATCCGTCTGAAGCAAGACCTAACCTTACATTTCTTGGTTCACTGGCAAACTTATGATACTTTTAATCAAAATCTTTCCATGCTTCTTCATCTGTTAGATGCCATAACACTCCATTTGTGATCGATCGTTTATCATAGTGCCACCTCATATCTTTAGCTGTATGTCTTGAGGCATATAGATGTTTCAAAAGAGGTGTGAGTGAAAAATACTAGATAACTTTATGAGGTATCTTCTTACCTTTGTTTCCAACCACTTGGTACTAGGCTTGTTGCATACCGGGCATTTTTCAAAAGAGCCATTCTCCTTCCAAAAGATAGCACAATCATCTTGCATACATGTATGTTTCATAGCCTAAACCCAAATCATTCATCTTCTTTTTGGCCTCATAGCGCGAAGATGGTATCCTAGTACCATTTGGAAATGCCTCTTTTAATAGTTTAAACAACATATTGAAAGACTTATTTGTCCACCGATTGAGGACCTTAATGTGCATTAACTTCATTAAGAATGTCAAAGCCAAAACTTTTCACATCCAGGATAAAGCTCAAATTCCACCTCATTGAAAAGATCATCCAATTTCTTACTGATCGGTCCTTCCATGGTCAGACATCATCGGATTGTCATCATCATTGCCAACCTCAATGTGAGCACCACTTGGGCCAGCGATGTCATGCAATGCTTCGACCATCTCATCTTGTTCCCTTTCTCGGTCATCATCTTTATTTCATTTTCATTCGAGACATTGCTTCCAAATTGTTTTTCATGAAAATACCACGTCTGATATGTCTTCGAGAAACCCTTTAACGAACAGTGTAATTTAACTAAATCAGGCTTATACCATGAGCTTTTGAAGTTTGAATGTTTTCTCTTTTGATTTCTCTTTCTTCTCCTTATTTTTGAATCAACTCAGGGCTCTTACTTACAATCATCTTCCAAATTCACTTTAGAAGAAAACTAGCCATTATTTGCAGTTGAAAGAGTGTTTAGCACGAATAGAGAAAGAGACATTGAAGTCCATTGAAAAAAATTCAAATTCTGGAGCCATCTCTGATAATTTTGGAGTCAGCTCTTAATAGGCTCTAGTTGACTTGAACAGACCTCGAGTCAGCTCGAACATGGGTTGTCCAAAAAGTGAAGTGTCAGCCCATAGAGGAGTCATCTCTTGCTTTGCTGGTAGTCAGCACAAGTTCTTCGGGAGTCAACTCGAACTAATGCAAGAGTCGACTCGAGTTGAACGCCAAATTTGCCAGTCTCTGTATAATTGACTGAGTCGACTCGAGCTACTCTTAGACTCGACTCATGCTCGTCGCAGAAATGAAGTCTCTTTGTCTTTCTGTCGGAGTTAACTCGAGCTACTGTTAGAGTCAACTCGAGCTCGTTACAGAAATAAGATCTCTTTGTCTTTCTGACCGAGTCGACTTAAGCTACTATTGGAGTCGACTCGAGCTCATTCCAAAAGTGCCAATGCATGTTGAAATGTGTCGGAGTCGGCTCCTTAACTGTAGGAGTCAACTCTAAGTGCTAAAATTGATACTTAAAGCGAGACTCAAAACCAAGCTTGATTTTTCTTGTGATTTTGAATGATTAATGGGTTAAATCACTGAAACACTTAATCAAAATCATTAGCACTAAAAGAAATATACACAAGTAGTTTTTGTTGTTCATCAAAATCAATATATGGGTCAACAAACATGTAAACACAAAAAAAAAATCCATGAAATAGCATGAGAAAGATCAAAAATAATTTTTGTATGTTTAAAAGTGAACTTCTAAAAAATTAAATTAAATAGTGACTAGATTTTAAGTAAATTATGATTATTTGTCCTTTCATTTTATCGCATTATGTAACAATACTAATCAAGTGAATAATCACATATTGGAGAATAATCTCCTCACCCCCTCAATTCTTTGAATTGGTTGTTAATTTAGGGCTTAATTTTTTTAAAAAAAGTTATTTTAAGTTCAAATCAATTATAAGTCACTGAATAATAAAATACATTGAAAGAACTAAAATTAAGAGCCTAAATCTAATATTTAAAGTATAATAAGAGGTTCAAATTTATGTAATTATACCTATTATGATTGAGAGATGATGATTAAGTTTGGGAATAAGTGACAGACCACATATTTGCGTGAGAATTACACGTCATTTATTTTATCAATTTTAATGTTATGTTAAGAAATGCCGAGATTACAATATTCTTAAAATATGATAGACTAAGCTATTTCATTTAAAAGTTTAAGGATTAAATAAAATTTTGAGTGAAAGTTTGAGGATCAAAAGTATATTTTTGCCTTAGTATTTTTTATTTGCAAGTAATTTGTTCAAAAAAAAAAGAAGAAAGTATAAGAAAAATTGACATGTGTACCTTTAGCTTCATGTGTTTTACTTTTCTAATTAGAGAAGAGTATAAAAAAATACTTTATAGGGCTTCGATAAACAACTTAACAAAGAGGCATTTACCTTTTTTTTAATTTAATGACAAATTAAATATACATTTTGCACATAATCTACTTGATGTGTCAAATACTTGTGACTTGGTAAAAAAAGCCATCATATAGAAATACACCATGATAAAATAAAATGGAAGAGCATAATAAAATTTAAGAACAAAGTTTGTAAATACTTATCATTTGTCTCTTTTCATCAAAAAATATTATAAAAAATCTGAAAAAATATTTACAAATGAATCAGGTCATCAACCTAATTTGTATTTAAAAAACTATGAGTTAGGTCAGGCATGAAAATTAAATCTAATCTAAATTTTGAGTCAAGTATAAATCTTATATTTTTTAACCTTATCTGATCCGCACTTGATTTAGCCTTGATCTATAAATATTAGTTTTATGAATCTTATTTTCTTTCTCTTCAATTATCTTCATCAATTCATTGAATGAATTTTTATTTAAACTAATTCTTCTTTTTATTTCAACTACTAGACCTCCTCTCATTTTTTACTCAATTATATCAAAATATTATATTTTATTATTTATTTTGTTAGATTCTTATTATATGCCTTTAAGCATATTGACAAATATTTTAAATATCAAAATTAATAAATTTAAGGATAATCATTTACTTGGGATAAAATTAAAAGTTTTTTAAAAATTAAGTTTAAGTTAGCCTTTTTAATCTTATTTAAATTTTTTAATGGATATTTAATTATCAATTACTAAATTTTATTTACAAAATAAACACAATTTGATCCAATCCTTTTCCAAATTTCAACGTTTTGTGTTATACCTAAAGGATCTTGATTAGATGTGAATGATCTATTAGAACTAAACTGTTTTTCATAAGCCTGGCCTGACCTATAAATGGGTTGGTTTAAGGTATAAAATTATGTTCCAAATGTAAAATTAGAATAAATCAGGATCAAGTATGATTCAATTTGTTTATAGCCTGTATAAAACAAGAAAAGAAAAGAAAAAAAAAAAGGAGTGGATGGATCTATATAATTTAGGCCTTATTGCGTTGAGCGATTCTTTGGAAAATAAGACTCTTGAAATAAATTTAGGAAGTGCATCAATATTTTATTTATACCTAAGAAGTATTATTTACATGAGGAAAATGCTTTATCTTACGGTCATCTCATTGGTGAGCACTATATATCGTTTTTTAAAAGTGAATGCATGGCGTGTACTTCATATACGTGCATCTATACATGATATGATATATGGATGGGTACATCATATACATTTAGATACCAAACTAGCTATGACGAAATAATCCATTCATTATATAAAAAATAAATAAAAATGATGTACAAACTATCTATTTTCTATTTTTTTATTTTTATAATATATCAATCAAATTATTTTTTTATTTTTTAAAAAATAATTTATCAAAAATCAGCATTTATCATAATGTTTCCTTCCATTATAGATATATATGCATGCAAAAATATATTTTTGATTATTAAACTTTCATACTGTACTTATTATCTTTAAATTTTTTATTGTTGCAGTTAATTTTTTATATTTTAAAAAATTTTAATGCTTTATCTAGAAAATTAATTAAATTTGATAGAATAATTATTATACCATGCTATGAATACATGATTGATCATATGTAATTGTATGCCACCTTAACATGCCGGACTGCCAACATCAAGAGGATAAGCTGATTAGTCTAGTTATTATTATTAATTATAAAATAATAAATTATAATAATAAAAAAGTTAAGATTTAAAATAAAATTTATGGGTCTTAAAACAGATTCTTTTCGACTAGGATGCATGGCAAAGGTGTGATATTTTTGAGTCACGTCAAAGAAAAAGTTTTGCATCGTGAATGATGCAGAAGCATGCGCATTGATAATTAATATATATATATATAGTTTATTTATAATATAAAATATTTTTATTTTTTAATATTATAATACGTATATTTTATGCTTTACGCGATGCATAAAAAACCTTTTTCGCGACAAAAGTGCTTCCACAGGACAGTTACCGAAAAAGAAACTATAGAAGATACCAAAATGACAAAACTACCCCTATACGATTTCCTAAGAACCCCAAAAACCCACGCCCTTCACCGACCACGTCTCCTGAGGGTAATTTCGTCATATGGTCGGAGATCGGCTTTCCAAAAATTGTGAGACCGTGACCGCAGGCGGTACGTTCACCGCTCCCATGGCCCGACTCCGATCGTGCATGGCAGGCTTTTGCCGCTTCCGCTAAGCCTCTCTTCTCCGCACCGACAGTTTCACCCGTTGTCCCACCCAGCACCCACGTGGCGCGATAAGGAGCTCTAGTTTTATTACCTCGACACGATCTCTCTCCCGCCTCGTGGTGTATTCTCAGTGGAGAAGCTGAGTGGGTTTAGTAGCGGCGCTCCGCCGCTTCGTTAGCTCAGACTCGCCGGAGAGGCGGAGGCGAAGGGAGATGGATTGCGTCGCGAGGAGAACGCGCAGCCGGAAAACGCTAGGCAGAGGTGCGGGGCTCGAAGCGACGCCCCGTCTCCACGGCCGCGGCGGCGAGGCGGGAGGCTCCACATCCGCCGGCGGAGGCAGGGAGGGGATGCGGTTTCGGATTCCCCGGCCGGGTTAGGACTCGACGAGACGAGAGGCGCGACAGTTGGGGCGGCGGGCGCGGAAGTGATCATCCTCGAGGACGACGAGGACGAGGACGAGGACCACGGGGGTAGAGGAGGTGGCGGGGATTGCGAAGAAGTGGCTCATTCGAAGGGGAATCGTGGCCGCCGGCGCTGTCGGAAGTCTTCTTACCGGGATGCGGAGGAGGAATTGGGAGCTCGGCCGCGATCGCCGGAGTTGTGGAAAGGGGAGGAGGAGTCCGGATCGTCATCCGATCGGAAAGCGGTCATCGCTGCTTCGGATCTCAAGAGCGACAGCAGCGAGGCCACCGTGGAGGAGGGGAAGAGGTCGAAATCAGGTTCTAATGAGGTAAAGTCGGCTTGTTGGAGCGGATCAGATGTTGCCAGTGGGGGCTTGGATGCTTGCGAAGCTCATGAAGGAAGAGAGGGGGAAAGGCTTGAAGTCACTGTTGTCGATGGAAGGTCAGAAACTGAAGAAGCCTGTGACGCCGCTGGAGAAAGGGAAGTTCATAAAATCGGGGATTCTAACGGCGAAGTGGAAGTTCTAGATACTAATGATGCCAATATGGAAGAAAAAGAGCAGGAATTTGAGGTCGATGAAGGGGAAACCCGTGAGCCGCATGAATCCGTTGCTGAATTCGGAGCTCATGAAGCTAACGAACCCGATGTTGAATTGGGAGATCATGAAGCTCACGAACCCGATGTTGAATCCGGAGATCATGAAGCCAATGCTGATTTCGGAGCTAATGAAGCTCACGAACCCGATGTTGAATCCGGAGATCATGAAGCCAATGCTGATTTCGGAGCTAATGAAGCTCACGAACCCGATGTTGAATCCGGAGACCATGAAGCTCACGAAACCGATGATGAATCCGGAGATCATGAAGGTCGTGAAGCCAATGCTGAATTCGGAGCTAATGAAGCTGACGAACCCAATGTTGAATTCGGAGCTCAAGAACCTCAACAAAAAAGTGGCAAAGAGGGAAGTCGCATTCTTGCCGATGTGGGGGGCTGGTGGATATTTTGGAAATTAATGATGCCGATGAAGAAGAGGATGCTGAGGTATTAGATGATGGCAGCGAGGAAACGAGCGCTCAGAAAGTCAGCACTTCGGTGGTCACTTCTTGCGTCGCAAGGAGGACCAGGTCACAAATGGGAAAGCAGAGGACAGTTTCATACACTCAATACTTCAAGGTGGAATTTTCAGATGATTCAGAAGATGAGAAGGAAGATGGAGAGGAGGAGGAGGAGAAGGAGGAAGAAGATGACTCCTGCTATGAAACTGACAGTACTGCTGAGGCTGAGAACACAAGGATGATGAGTGGAGGTGGTCAGAAGGGGCATGGGGAGGATGGGCAGAGCTACGAGTTGAAGCCTGATGGAAGATGGTTCTCTGGTGAGGGTCCTGCCAGTGGGAGTACATCAGTTGCCGTTCATGCTCGTTTTTCTTTTGATCCAGAGCCATGCAAGAAGAAACAGAAGGTTTGGTCTGAGAGCAACCCGCTCTGTATAAATGTGGATGAGTCTGACTCAGAGGAAAAGCTTGGTTTGTCCTCGTCTGGTAGGGATAACAGGAGGGATAGTGGCAGAAGGAATCGGGTTAAGGGTGGTGGTGGTGGCAAAAGGATGGATGTGGATGGTAGGGAGGAAGGTTCAAGACGACATCGACAATGGCTGGCGAATTCCAAGAAGATAAAGCAAGCACGGGCATTGATTAATCTCCTTGTTGATAACATTTGTAACGAAAAAGAGAAGCTTCCAGAGAATTTGGCTTCTCCTGATGACAACTCTTTTCCATACATATTCTCGTTTGGAGATGAAGATGACAAACTGGTTGAAGAATCAGATTATGAGAAGGCGCTGGATGAATTATGGGCTGATTTCGAATTTGCTTTAGGGTCGAACAATATTGGTATCTACCATGATAATGAGGTATACTGCTATTATATGAATAACGTAATGGGACTATCAGATGATAATAATAATAATAATAGCTGTCCATTCTATAAACAATCTGATTCTTTGTTTTCTCTCAACAGAGGCTTGTTTATACTGCAGCAGTTATACATTTTATACTCCTTATGATTGGCATTTTATACTGAGCTGATTTTACCATCCAAGTTCAATTAAATTGCTAATATGCATTAATAAAGTTGCAGTGGATTCATGACCTGTTCGTGGAGTTGCAGCATGAATACATTGAGCTATTTTATTTAATTGTATTTAGTTAGATGCCTCAGATTATTGGGTAGAGATATCCTGCCATTTCCTTACATGCAGGCATCATTCATCTTTTAAATGTAAAATATTTGTCAAATGTTTGGTATTTAACTTTTTACTAAAATTACAAGTTCTGATCTTTACCAGTGCCCCTTGATGCTCTTCATCTTTAAACATATAAAGAAAAAACATGCCATGGATAAGTTAGAACTGACATGGGATACAACAAAATATTCCATTCAAGGTATTGCTACTGCAAAAGCTCCTGAAATATTGTAAGATTTGATGGCCTTCCCCCACTATGAATGGCTAGACCATTGGCAAGCGGACTGGTCATTTCATATAGAGATCCCCTTGTGGAATACTAATTAAACATATTGTGAAAACCGAGATTTATGATGCATCCTTTTATATCTCCTCCATAATTCTTTAATAGTATTATGGGATCTGTATTTGGATTAATTTGCTGAGTTGTCAGCTATCTCTATTTTTATTATGAAGTTACTTTTTATTACTAAAACTGATGTGTGTGAATGCTTTGACCTCAACTGTACAACTCTTGATAGACTTAAAATTTGATATAATGATTGTCGTTAATGATTTCATTATAACTAGCCCACTTTTGTTAAGTCAATTTTAGCCACCAACTTGGGTTTGACAAAATTGAAACGCACATTCATGACAAAATAAGAAACTGTTTTGTGAATGAATAAATATGCAACCAGATTCACATTTAGTATAGTTTTGTTTTTGAAATCATATAATGTGTGAGTCATTTGATGATAAACAAAAGCTTTAGCCATTTCATGCTAAAATATTTTCTAAGTTGTGATTTGCAGGATAAATTGAAATTGCAACAAATCACCCAGCTTCCTTTTGTACAAGATTTTTTGTCAATATTGACCTAATCTCATCTATGGATGTATGCGACAAGAGTTCTAACCTTCTAAGAATGAGTGAAACTCCATCAAAACCAATTTAGGAAGGATTGATGATAACATTGTAGATATTGCTACAGAAAATGGGTTTCAGATACTTTATTGCACATACCTTTTTTTAGTTTACACTGCTGCCATTACTGTCTAGTCTCACATCTCTATGTTATATGGTGTCACTGTGTGAATGTGAAATTAAAATTAGAAGTCACCAAACTACAATTCTAATATTGAACAGTACAAAACACAAGTTTATACGAAAATTGATTATGACATAAAAATATTCTTTATCCTAGAATTGTAAATGGTTGCATAATCTTTTTTTTTGTAAATATACCAATTTCTGACACCCTATGTGACATTGAAAATTATTTGTTCATGACAAAGGAAGTACACATATTGTGTTTGTGTGGATTTTTCTCCCATCTATTGGGGGGAACACTAAATTATGCTTCTCAATTCTGTATGATTTCTACTTCCATTCTTCATTTTCTACCCCAACAAGTTGTCTGCCTGAATAGAT
The DNA here is from genome assembly GCA_900491605.1 of Calamus simplicifolius. Lineage (NCBI taxonomy): Eukaryota > Viridiplantae > Streptophyta > Magnoliopsida > Arecales > Arecaceae > Calamus > Calamus simplicifolius. The sequence continues at coordinate 52,592 of UESW01003896.1, forward strand.
TTTACTTGTATGGTGGCTGAAGAAATTTAACTTAGAATCAATCAGACAATTCAATTTTTTTACTCTCAGTTTTCTAGCCATTTTCAGTGAGAAAATTTTGAAATCTCCAAGGTTTATGTCAATGTTTTCTGTTGATGGTATTCAGACATTGCCATAGCCCTGCCATAACTTTATTAAGTGGATTTACATGAAAAGTGGAGGCAGATTTAATTGGTAGGCTTTGATTTAGTTCAAGAACATTAACTGCCCTAGTTTGTGGTTTTCATCAGCTTGAAACATGGAAAATTCTGCTTGTATATTGAATTTACGTGTTGCAAGCTATGTTACATGGACTTGAATATGAGAAAAAAAAATTAAAATACTGTGTTCTGTGCTTGTGCTGGTCATGGACTGACACAGTACATACCATGGGGTGCCATGCAAGTCCCATGCCCAACTACGTGCCAAGGCACTTGACGACCAGAACAGGCATATGCTGGGCCTTATCGGTCATATGAACTTGGCACTCAGCACACTGTCATGGACTGATATTGCCTGGCATGGACCAATACAGATATAATCAGTAACTTATTGGCACAGTAGGTATCATACAGTATGGATTGGCCATGATGGGTAGAGAAGTGAGGTTTAGACGGATGCATGTGTCAGATCTATCAAATCTTCAAGTGTTTCTTTTTTCATACTTATATCCAAGTGTCACTTGTGATGGGAATTTTGGGATGCTTGGAGGCATGCTTTTCAAAAACTTTAATCGTTTTGAAAACAAACATCACCAAAAACCCTAATTTTCAAGATTGCCTTTATATAGTTCAAGAAGTAAATCAATTAAAATCTAAAATAAATGACTAAGAAAAATACCTGGATTGCTAAATCCAATAATCTCCAAGAGGCACACAAGTGTATGCCCTCCAAAAGTGATTCACACGAGAATCGATTCGAAGAAGCACTCCTGTCTGCTTGCTAGAACCTTCCTGGCAGCCTTTTGATCATATGCAGCCTTCTAATGTTTTTTTAGACTTTCTCCTCTTCAAAAGCTTTCCAACAAATCTCTACACACTCTAATAGCCTTTCTCTATCTCAACTTAGGGCTTTGTCTTAATATGATAGTGATATTAAGACAAGGGAAGAAGAAAAGGGGAGAAAGAGGGCTTACGGGCTCTCTATTTTTCTTCTTTTTGTTCTGAGAATCCCTTCTGCCGTCCCCTTTAAATAAAAACGAAGGGGCAGCAACCAAGAGGGGTCGGATGGAGAAGAGGGATGCCATCCAAGGGACGTGAAGAAGGGGGAAGACGCTTTACGTGAGGAGCACCCATATGCGAGCGCTCCTTTCCGAGGAGGCGCTAGGGGGTTTTGGGTTCAAACCCTTACAAGCCCATATTTAAACATTTAATTAATTAAATTATTTTATTAACAAATTTAAATGATATTTAATAAATTAATCCCATTTAAATTTGAAATAAAATAGTTTAAAAAGAGATTATGGCCTCGGGTCAACTCAGACTAACCAAGTCAACCCAGACTAACCAAATCAGGCTGAAATTCGAATCCAATTCGAATTTGATCATCATAAAAATCTAAAAAAATCTCATAAATTCAGATTAAACTCTAGATAGGCTGCCCAACACGTGGCTATTGTTAATTTAAGTCCAACTTAAATTTATTAGCCCAACCAACAAGTGAAAGGACCTAAATAGATTAAGTCAAGAGCTCGGGTCAGCCCATATATGCTAGTATGTGATCCTGGCCAACCAATTAGGATCCAAAAATCCTAATAAAAATATTTTTAACTTTTTCAATCAATTTCTTATTGTGTGTGACCCTCTGGGTTTCTCATTTAGTCAGTAGTAGGTTTTTGGTTTAGTCCGATTATGTATCCAACTATCTGGTCAAATCGGGCTAACTTAAACTGTCAATTTGGACCAACCTTTAAATTGACTTATGAAATCAGTCTAATTGATTCATAAAACCTACAAGGCAAGATTGACGTCTAGCAACGTGTCATGCCTACCTAGAAAATGAGGAATTTGATAAAAATTATCAAAATACCCTTTAGTGGCAAGTTACCGTGCAATTCAATCCTTCGATATTCCTTTATCCTGATTAAGTGATGGGCATGGATAAATGTCAAACCCTCACACTTAATCCATTTGAATTTCTAATTATTAATGAAGACTCAACTGATGATAAATTAGAAAACCTTTTCTAATTTCATCATACTTTGATCAAAGATTTTCTGAGTCAACATTTGATGAGATTACTTGAAATAAATACTCCTCTTATTAGGAGTTATCGATTCCTTGTTAACCTACTCATTACCTTCATACACAATCCTCCATATCCAGCATCACCCCGTACATGACTTTTTATCATGAATGAATATGAACCAAAATATGGATTCATGTGCATAAGATACTATGGTGGTCTCAGGTCTAAAGATTACTTGCACAACTCTCACTTAGAGAATAATCTATTATGACAAGTGAGTAAAACTTTCATTTGATGTTCTCATATCGGATCAATTCAGTGAACTCATAACCTAATGAGCACCCACATCCTTGTATTAGTGTCCCTACATAAGTGGTCATGAGACCAACCACCCTCACAATTGAGCATACATAAGATGTGCTAGTCTATCCGGATTCGTCAATCCTCAAATCAGTGATCCTATGACTAGAAATATTCTAGATTAGGGTTTATAGGTTTTAGGTCTCGCTGTTATCTCTGTAACCCTAAAAACATTGCCCTATTCTATGGGGTTCATCATAAAAAATATAAGACACAACATATGATGAAATATAAAATTTCCTTTATTATCATTCTTGAGTTGAGAGAAATTACAAATTTTGCCACTGATACAATAACTGTGATTGGCTTTCAGGGCACAATTCTTTTAACTTGTACCCATTTCTGAGTTTCAGGTGCAAGTGCTTTGGTGTGAGCTGAAGGGTCTGAGATTATGGGTTGCATGAGAGAGCTGGAGGCCTTTAAAGTGGGATGATAGTGAATTCAATTATACACTATCTACTTCTAAATATCCCAACAGGGCAAACAAAGCAATTTGTTTTCAACAATTTTGAAAAATATTACAGCTAAATAGAGCCATGGAGATAATCAGTTGCTTTTGATACACACATTTTTGACATGACCATGGATTAGAAACTGCTGGAATGGAACAGCACAATCAGAATTGTATCGTTCCAATATGAAACTGGCACCGATATGCGTTTCAAGATGCTGAAACCCAAACCTTGGTCTGTACCCACTATACCAGTCTGTATCATTCATAACCATGATATTGTTCTGATGGCACCAATGCATAGTGATAGTTTTTCTTCTTCTTCTTCTTTTCTTAGGTTATAACCATGAAGATCACTCAATTTTAATCGATCTGCTCAGACTTCTATTGTATGCTTTTTTCTCTGCATTATACAGTTGACTGCAATCTTTCTTTAGTATGGCTGTATAAAAGTTGATTTTAAGTCTTAGCGTGAGAGCTTTCTTAACTTTTGACATGGATCATGCATACTATTTATATTGGCATATAGAAGTATGTGTCATTCTTTTTTCTTTACAAGTAATAAGTTGATACAACATGCATTCTCATGTATTATGTGTAAGAATCATCTGCACAGTAAGTGCCAACAATTTGCAGATATGAGACTTATGCATGCACCCATCAATACATGCATACATGTATAAAGCGCTGGTATGTATACATACATGGTAGAGGAGAGGAGGGTGCAAGTGTTGTTGGGTAGATAGAAGAAAGCAGAAAGGACAAAAAGTGAAAGAAGAGAGGAGGATGAAGAACTCAGCAATGGGTACCTAGTCGCCTAAACTAAGAGTCAGTAATGTCTGCTAGGTCTAACATTGAGTGCATAATACTGGATGAATTTGGACCATTTACGGTCTAATTCAACAGTCAATAAAGTGGGAGCAGTGGATATCCTCTCCTCTTAAGAGGAGGGCTGTCCATGTCTATATCTATCTATTTTTGTATGTGTGTGCATGTCTATGCATATAGATAGCAATAGAGATATTCGATATATTACATGCTTTCATGCTCAATTTATTTTCTCTTAATCTGTCCATCATCTATCATAACGCCTGTCTATATTTAGTTGATCTTTTGTTTTCACCAATAACAACACAATCATTCTTGTTCTTGTAAGTATTCAGTACATCCTCGTGGAAAGTAGTATATCTTTCATGTGCACTCTAATCTACGTTCCCTTGTTTGTTTAACCATTTCCTGCTAAGTGAAGGCATGTTGTGCTCTTGTGATATTCTGTAGGTTCAAATAGAAGTTGATAAACCGCAGGGTGAATCTGATCTATTGACATTATGTTCTAATGGGAAACACCAGTTTATTTTGACGAGCAAATAGGAATCAGATGCAAGTTCTGCTCCTTTGTGAGTCTGGAGATCAGATATATGATACCATCTTTGGTAAGTGGTGAATGTTCTGTAAATATTGAGATTTGAGATATTTCGTTCTCTGTGCTGCCAAAAGTTGCACAGCTTATTGCTTTCTATTAACTATGGATAATTTTTGCATCCAAAGGCAAAACACTTTAGGGAAGTGCCAGCTAGGATAAACTCTGCTAAGGTGGATGACATGCTCTTATTTGATGATCTTTGTAGAGGGGTTAAAGATGATGATAACCAAAATTCATATGGTCTTCCAAAAGGAACTGTGTGGGAACTCATTCCAGGGATTAAGGATAAAATGTATGAACATCAGCAGGAAGCATTTGAGTTTATGTGGAAAAATCTAGCTGGAGGAATTGACCTTGATGAGCCGAAGTGCGGTGCTAGATCTGATGTCATTGGTGGGTGTGTGATTTCACATGCCCCAGGGACAGGAAAGACCCGATTATCAATAATCTTTATCCAAACATACATGAAGGTTTTCCCAGAATGCAGGCCTGTCATTGTTGCTCCTAGTGGCATGCTCCTCACGTGGGAAGAAGAACTCAGAAGATGGGATGTGGACCTTCCAATTCATAATTTGAATGCTCCAGACTATTCTGGGAAGGAAGATATTGCCATCCGTCAGTTGACAGCCAAAGGATCTCGAAATATCAGTTTAAGGCGTCTGGTGAAATTATATTCATGGGTCAAAGGTGGCAGTATCCTTGGAATAAGCTATGGCTTGTTCAAAAAACTAACAGCTGACAGCTCTTGTGACCCAAAATTGAGTAACGTCCTGCTTGAGAAGCCAGGTTTGCTTGTTCTTGACGAGGGGCACACACCCAGAAATGAACGCAGTCTTATTTGGAAGGCACTGGGGAAAGTCAAAACCGAAAAGCGTATCATCCTTTCTGGAACTCCTTTCCAAAATAATTTTGGGGAGCTTTACAATATTATGTGTTTAGTTAAGCCTAAATTTGCTGAAAAGATCTCAATTAAAACATCAAAACAAGGTCGAAAAAAGGCAAAATTGATCATGGATATGGAACAAGACATCTTGCCAGAAAAGAATGAAGGAAAAGGGATTTGGGCTTCTCTAACTCATCATGTTACTGATGATAATGCAGAAGAAATAAGATCAATATTAAAACCGTTTGTGCATATTCATAGTGGCAATATCCTCAATACTCTTCCCGGATTGAGGGAATGTGTGATTGAATTAGATCCACCACCTCACCAAAGAGACATCATTGGGAAAATGGAACACATTGGGTCCAATGTCATATTTGAGAATGAATATAAGACCTCCTTGGCTTCTATTCATCCTTCATTAGTCACTTTTTTGAACTTGTCCAAGGAGGAGGAATCCCTTGTAGACAAACCATTGCTAGAGAAACAGAAATTGAATGCCTATATAGGGGTGAAAACAAGATTTGTAATGGAGGTTGTTCGACTTTGTGAAGCATTAAATGAAAAGGTCTTGATTTTTAGTCAGTATATTCAGCCACTGTCTATGATAAAGGACCAACTAATCAAGTTATTCAATTGGAGTGAAGGGAAGGAGGTGTTGCAGATGGATGGGAAGATCCGTACAAAATATCGTCAATCATCAATTGATACTTTTAATGATATGGAAAGTGAAGCAAGGGTGCTACTTGCATCAACGAAGGCTTGTTGTGAAGGGATAAGCCTAACTGGGGCTTCAAGGGTTGTACTTCTGGATGTTGTGTGGAACCCAGCAGTAGGTAGACAAGCCATCAGCCGAGCATATAGAATTGGGCAGAAGAAATTTGTGTACACTTACAATTTAATGACACATGGAACGGGGGAAAGAGACAAATATGACAGACAAGCTAGAAAGGATCATCTTTCTAAATTAGTGTTTTCCACCAAAATTGATTTTACTAATGTCAGAAACAGTTCATCACAGGCCAGAGAGGAACGATCATCTAAAATGATTTCTGAAGATAAAATTTTAGAAGAGATGACTGCACATGACAAACTAAAAGACATGTTTCTCAAGATTTACTATCCACCAAAGGGTATATGCACTTAGCAATGTGTAATGTTTGTCGCTATTAGTGCAGCATCCACCAGTGACTGGATTTTCTTTGATGGTATTCAATCTTCTAACTGTTACAATTTGTCCTTTTTTTTGTTATATTTCATTTTAGATTGAAAAAGCACTCCATTGAATAGCATTCAATAGCACGTCATCATCTGGCTATATTTTTTGTGGCATTCTCCCACCAATCATTTGCTAAACAATCAACTTTTGTAGAGTTTTCACATACCTTTTCTTTTATATAATATAAATCAATCATTTAATTTTTCAAAAAGTGGCTACGACCTAAATAAGATGGTGTGGCTTCTTATTTCAATTAGTTTCAAATGTCTATCACTGACATTTCCTAGTTTGAATCTGTTCTCACATCACCGGAGTATGCTCTGAATGATGCTCCCAAAGCAGAAGTCTCTTGATTGCATTTTTGCAATAATTATACTTGAAAATATAGTGCCTCTAAAAAAGATGGGAAGGTTGATATGTGAAAGAGCCAGGGCATCTAGCAGTTGGTTTGCAGCAGAGGCCCTTTAAAGTAATCTAAGAGTTCACATACAAGGTTTGTTGTTCCAGTATCAGACCTCGTACTAATATCATATGAGTATAGTGTTGGTACGATCAATATGTTGGATGATTTAGCACACTGAGACTTAGTATGAGGTCAGTACTACTGACCCCATATCGAGTCTTGGTTCAGTATCAGAATGATATGGTGTGCTTAGTACAAGGTAATATGCACTGATACAACATACCATGGTTCATAAAAGTAGAAAAGGGTGATTCTGTTTTAAATGAGATTATGCAAGTTCTAATGTATGGTTGGAGTATTCTTGGCCTCCCATCGCATCAAATCAAACTTGGATGCATTTCTTTAGAAATGAAGGTAACATTGGGTAACATATTCATGTTGAAGACCTCTAGGATACTGCATCCATAAAAATATTTTCTTTTTCTTTTTTTGTATCATATTAGTTTATGTACTGAAAAAAATTTTCAAACAGCTTAATTATTAGTGATATCAGCAATGAGTGATGTCAGCGTTATCTGCGACTAGTGGTACAAGGGATGACAATTTCTTTGATTGAAGTAGATGCAAAATCTGTTATTCCAAGTACTTTTCATGGATCAGTTTTGCTTATGTAATGAGATTAGTTGTTCTGTTGAGCTACAATTTGTGGAATAATTGAAGCTAGTTATGATCTGAATTCAATTACACTTGATCCTACATTGGTTTGATTTTAAAAGCCATTGTGTAAGAGTTTCATTGGGTAGTTTGAAGCATTTGGACTGTTGTTACAGGTAAACATGATTCAACCACCTTCTATATTTAAATAATGTGATCCGGCAATTACATGACATAGTCCTTCAGCGGTTGCTAGTTCTGAAGGATCCATTGGTTACTGTAGCTGATGATTTACACAACCAATTGAGAGGAACAGATCATCTGGCAAAGTCAGTACCTCTGCTTCATCTTATTTGGTCTTCTGGTTACGTGCTGATTTGTGATTTTTTGTTAGCTGTGCACTTCTTCTTAGTGCATAAAATGTTAATAGTTTGCAACTTCAAGCAACCAATTGATTGCTAAGTGCATGCGTTTGTAGTCAGAAATTTCATGGTTTTTTTCTTACGGCAGGGCATTAGGGCACTCATTGTGGAAATATTAGGCACATCTAAAATATGTAGCGATTCATGTTTTAAAGGTTCTGGTACATTTGAAATATGTAACAGATTCATGTTTTAAAGGTTCTGACGGAGTTTTACGCTGGCTGTCAGCTACCTAATACTGGCTGCCCATATTTTAAAGATTCATGTAGCTGACCCCATGTAGTTGGGAAAAAGCTTAGATGAGTTGAGTAGAGTATCTGAAATATATAGCAGCAAGAAACTTTCAATGGTTTATGATTTGAATGTAGGGATGAGTTTTAGAATTGGTTATTTAGGCTTGTTGACGACCACCAACTAGCTTTAACTGGTATGAGTCAACAATGCAACTTATATGAAAATCAACCTTTTTCTTTGTAAATTTTAGCTACTTTTGCGTTCCTCTTTTAATCCTTTGAAGTAAAGTTGCAATAGGCTGAGAAATACTATTGGTTTGAATATCAATAACCTGATGAACACTTGGATCAGAGGCAAACACAAAGTTGGGGAGCCCTGAGGGGATGTGGCCAGTCCAACATCCATATTTTGCTTTACTTGTTCATTGTTTAAGTCAAATCTCCTTTAATTGGGGCTAACATGGTAGGTCAAGACATCTGGTGAAATCCTCTTCTCTGAGCTGGTAGGCCTTTTGATCATTCCGTCAATCCCTCCAAATTCGACTCTGCCCTTGGACTTGTATCAATAAGAATCTTGTTGGAGCTGGTAGGCCTTTTCATCATTCCCTCCAAATTCAACTCTGCCCTTGGACTTGCATCAATAGGTTTGGTTGATGCTTTCAAAGAATTGCCTACCAGCTTCTGTTGATCCCCTCAACCAAAAAATTGGGGTTTTTTCCAATTTATGAATATTTTCTTTGAAAAAAAAACACACAAAAGGTTCTCTTGCATCTTTCTGGGCTAAGAAATGCTCTACGTATCATTGTTGCTTTACTGAAAAACGAGAAGCATTAGAAGCATTTTTGTCAGAGAGATGAAAACCTCTTTGTTTTTTTTTTTTTGGGGGCGAATGAGATGAGATGCATGTCTTCAGGTCATAATTTACCCCATTTTGAGCTGACATATTGGTCAGGAAAACATGATTTTTGATTCATTTGTGTACTTGGGAGCTGGGATTTTCCATCAGGGGTTCCTTCACTGACCAATTTATGGAATGGAATTACAGCATAAAGGATCGCATCCATCCAATATATTTTTAGATCCATAAGTAAATGAGATAAAATTGCTAGTACATGAAGCATTACAGATCTAAAACATGATAATTGGCTGCCCTGCTGCTTCATTTGTTACCCTACTACTTAATTGCACACTAATTCAGTACGGTACTTGACACCCCAAAATATATATCCCGTTTTGTAACAGGTCTTCTCAGAAAGGAAGAAATGACCAACGTCGACCATATGGCATGGTGGATACTTGTGGACAGAAGATTCAAATAGCAGCGCGCATTTCAGGACAAATCAGAAATCATGATTTCCCATCTATATCTCATCGTTTCTTTCATTTTCCAGAAGCTTTTTTGATGGATCTTTATTGCATGATGCAGTAAAACTAGAGGCTGTCTTAATTACGAAGATTTCTCGCTATCAGAAAAGGTTGTATGGGTAATAATTGAATCACACTGGTTATATCCACAAATAAGTTAACAGAAGAAGACAATATATAGTTTTTAGAATTTCAAAAAACAAGTTCATCACTGAACCGGAAATATATTAAAGATTTCCCTGCCATCCATGGTAATAATCCCCGTCCTGCAACTAGCTGTGCACAATCACCAGGAGAGGAAGAAACTGCAGATTAAAGAGAGAATGGCTTCATATAAACATCAAAAGCTTCACAAGCAGTTAGTTGTGGCTCCTGCAAGGAAGGAAGAATAAAAAAAAAAGCAGAAAACAAAATTTACTTTAAATGGTTGGCTAATAAAAATGAACGAGAATGACAAGCTAAGCCCCAAAATTGCTGATTTGTTAGAAGCAATCAAGATGATTTTTGAACATGCAACTGGACAGATGAAGGAATAAATGATTTTTGAACATGCAACTGGACAGATGAAGGAATAAGTACTTGGACAGATGAATAAGCGTCGGAGGGTCCTTGCCGGAATACTGGTCGTGGGACTTCTTGTAGGCATTGAAGACGAAGGAAGAACTTTGATATTTCTCTGGAGCAACGATTGACGCTCAAGGACGTCAGCTCAAAGTAATCGGGCGTCAACAGATTGGCGCGCCAGGAAAGGGGGCGGCGACGAGTTTGCCTTTCTTTAAGTCCTAATGGAGCCAACACATGTTCAAGAAGCTTCTTCTAGCTCCGCTGGAGGGCATCCCCTTCGGATCGGCCCATCAAAGGCCGACTTTCCTACTCCATCAACATTGATATCGGTCACCCCACAGGAGCAGCTGGCTAACCTTACTCAACAGGTCCAAGCCCTCATTGGGGTGGTCCGTGAGCTGCAGGAGCAGCGGCCTGCCGCCGCTCATCGGCAAGCTGGACTTTTCGTACCATCCCAGACTGCTGCACCAGCTAGTCAACAGTCTGCGTACAGAATATCCTCCCAAAAGGAGCACCCTCATTGCCAAGTTCCATCCAGGCACTGTCACCGAGAAACCCCCAAGAGGTCCCGATCTCCCACTCTTCACTCTGGTAGCTACGGGCGACGAGGAGGAAAGAAACCTCGAGGTTCATATCATCATCAGCCTCATTACTCTACCTCTTTATCATTTGAACCGGTAGGCGAGGACATTAATGACCGGATGGAGAGACATTGGAGGAGCAGGACCGGCGTCTGGAGGAGCTCAGCCAAAGGCTTAATGATCACTCGGGGTGAAGTATGATACTCGCCCCCCTTACATGTCGGATTATGGAGGAACGCATACTTCACCGGTTCCATCTCCCCCAACTGGATCCATATGACGGTACCACGGATCCTTTGGATCACCTGAAAAGTTATAAATCCCTCATGCAAGTCCAAGGAGCCACTGATGCCTTGCTATGTATCGCCTTCTTTGCTACTCTCTTGAAGGCCGCTCATGCCTAGTACTCTCGGCTACTCCCGCACAGTATTGATTCTTTCTAGCAGTTGGAGAAGGCCTTTTTAGCAAAGTTGTCAATTTCGTTTCGTTTCGGCCGTTTCGGCCGAGACGTTTCATTTCGGTAGCTTATCCGAAAAGATAAGTTCTACATTTTGTTTCGGAAGATTTTTCGGCCGTTTCGGTACGTTTCGGTATATTCGGCCATTTTCGGCCGTTTTCGGCCGTTTCGGTATGTTTCGGCCGTTTTGGTAAAATATGTTTTGGAGACCAATTTATGAATTATTAAACCTCTCAGAACCATTTTAAAATATATATATATAATATCAAAAAAATATCCTAGTTACCCTATCCCCATTTTAAAAAATATATATAATAACAAAAAAAATTCTAGTTACCCTATCCCTATTTTAAAAAATATATATATATAATAACAAAAAAAATTCTAGTTACCCTATCCCTACGGTCGCATCTCTTAAAACTCAAACTTTTTATTTTTATATTATTATTATTTATGAAGAATATGAATTATGAATAAATTTTTTATTATATATATATATTTTAAATTCTTAAAAACTTAAACTCTTTATTTTTATGTTGTTATTATTATTTATAAAGAATATGAATTATGAATAAATTTTTATTATATATATATATTCCGAAACGAAGCATCGAAACGATCCGAAATCGAAATATTTCGTTTCATAAGCTAAACCGAAACATAATCCGAAACGAAATTGACAACCTTGCTTTTTAGCATAGTTTGATGCCTATCGGAAGATCCCTCGAGTGGCTGACAGCATTTTATCCGTTCAACAGAAAGAAGGGGAACTATTAAAAAACTTCATAGCTCGATTCAAGGCGGTAGCCCTCGAGGTGTATCATTTGGATGATGCTGTGGCTACCTTGGCCTTGAAGCGGGGACTTCATCCTTCTCGCTTCACTTATTCTCTAGACAAGAAGCCCCCCAGTTCCTACGCCGAGCTCTTGAATCAGGCGCATAAATATATTCGCGCCGACGAAGCCGACCTCACTTGGAGGAACGCTGATAGAGGGGCTAGCAAGAAATCGGTCCGTGAAGAGCCAAGCAGACTCCTTCCCAAGAAGCTCGAACCCCCACGTCGGCTGGATAATCGACACCAAAACCTGTCTACTAAGGAAGAAAGCTACACACATCTCCTCGCTCTGAGATATCACATTCTTATGGAAATTGAAAGTGAGCCTTATCTCCAGCGCCCTTCTCCTTTGAGAGCGAATGCTACCCGTGACTGGAGCCGCTACTATCGTTTCCACAGGGATTATGGTCACGACACCAATGAGTGCCGCAATTTGAAGCGTGCCATTGAAGAGCTTATTCAGAGAGGCTATCTCAGAAAGTTCATCTAGAAGAAAGGATCGCCAGCCATCCCACCCTTGATGGGGCCCCCACCTGTTCAGGCCAACATCGACAACACTCCGACAGAGCAGACGGTGGGTATGCTTTCGTGGGGAACGGCTTCATCCACTAAAAGATCAAGGGGGAGTGAGGGGTAGAAGATGTAAATCCCTTTCTTGAAAGGGAATTGAGGGGAGGGGCAATTTGAATAATGATAACGTAGTCGTCTCCATGATGATCGCTAAGCATCCTGTAAAAAGAATACTTGTATAGTGGGAGTTCAGCAGGCATACTTACCTATGATGCTTTTGTTCGAATGGGTCTGTCTTTTGATTCTCTACAACCTGTGGCCATGCCCCTAGTCGGCTTCATGAGAGATTCAGTCAGGGTTGAGGGCGAGATCACCTTACCGATCACAGCGGGATCGCCACCATATCAAAGTAGAGTCCTAATGAGGTTCTTAGTGGCTCGGGTACCATTGGCATATAACGCCATACTCGATCGGCCCGGGTTGAACCTCTTAGATGCAGTCATATCTATCAGACGCCTGCTCATGAGATTCCCTACTGATCAAGGGGTTGGCGAGATGCGTGGGGAGCAAAATCTTGCACAGCTATGCTATCACATGGCTCCTAACCCTCAAGAGATGATAGGTCCCTCGACCCCGGTGCTGTTCGACCCAGGGAGTCTGAAAGAAGAGAAGAATCAGCCGAGCACCTGCTATCTTATCCACTGGGGGATAATCCTGCAAAAACTATGTAGATCAGCGAACTTCTTCCTTTGAAATGAAAGATGAACTCCTCACCTTCTTGCAGGCCAACTCGAATATTTTCGCATGGTCCGCTTCAGACATGCTCGGTATTTCTTTGGAGGTGATAACTCATAAACTCAATATCAATCCCAAATGCCGACCCATTTGCCAAAAGAAGAGAAGTTTTGCCCCTAAGCGGCAGAGGGCTATAGACGAAGAAGTCAAGAAACTGCTGGCCGCTGGCCACATTCGAGAGGCTCAATATCCAAGCTGGTTAGCCAATGTGGTCATGGTTCGAAAGGCAAGTGGAAGCTGGCAAATCTGCATTGACTTCACTGATCTTAACAAGGCGTGTCCCAAAGATAGTTTCCCCCTGCCACGGATCGATCAGCTGGTGGACTCCACCTCCGACCATGAGCTCTTTAGTTTTATGGATGCCTTCTTTGGGTACAACAAAAAAAGATGGACCCATCGGATGAAGAAAATACTTCCTTCATCACGGAGAAGGACATCTACTGTTAAAAGTAATGACTTTTGGGTTAAAGAATGCTGGAGCCACCTACCAGAGGTTGATGAATAAGGTCTTCAAAGACCAAATTGGGTGCAATATGGAGGTGTATGTGGATGATATGCTAACTAAGAGCACCCGCATCGCTAACCACGTTGCCGACTTGGGAGAGACATTTGATAATCTCTGGAGTCATCAGATTAAGCTCAACCCCCGCAAATGTGCTTTCGGTGTTACTACCAAAAAATTCTTGGGTTTCTTAGTGACCCAATGGGGGATTGAGGCAAACCTAGAAAAGATCCAGGCTATTCTTAACATGCGATGGCCGACCAACAAGAAGAAAGTGCAACGGCTCACCGAAAGAGTAGCCACCTTGAGCCGATTTCTATCTAGATCGACTGAAAGGTGCTTACCCTTTTTTAAAGCCCTACACAAAGTTGATGGCTTTGAGTGGACGGACAGCTGCCAACAAGCCTTCGAGGAACTGAAAGAATTCTTATCCACGCCACCGTTACTGTCGAAGCCTAAGGAAGGAGAAAAGCTCTTTATTTATCTGGCCACCACTTCGGAGGTGGTTAGTTCCATCTTAGTCCAGCTCGACCCAGAGGGGCGCAGAGGCCTATCTATTACACTAGCAAAGTGCTTCATGATGCGAGGTCGGTACTCCAGAACGGAGAAGATTATCTTTGCTTTGATCATCTTCGCTCAGCACCTTCGACTGTACTTCCAGGCCCACCCGATTGTGGTACTCACGGACCAACCTCTCAGAACTATTTTGGCTCACCCTGACACCTCGGGTTGCCTGGCGAAGTGGGCTGTTAAGCTGGGGGAGTTTGATCTTTTGTTCTAGTCTCAATCTGCCCTTAAGTCCCAAGTGCTAGCGGACTTTCTAGTAGAATGCACTTGGACCAACAAGTAGGTCGGCAACATCCCCATGAAGTGCCAGAGGAGGATTCAGTGGAGGCTTGGATTCTCTATGTTGATGACGCCTCTAACTCTCAAGGAAGTGGAGCGAGCCTCATCCTGGCGAGTCCGAAAGGCATTGTCCTGGGATATGCCCTTCGATTTCTTTTCAAGGCTACCAACAACCAAGCCGAGTACGAGGCCTTGTTAGCTAGAATTAAGCTTGCTCAGAACTTGGAGTAAAATGCCTCTAAGCCTTCACCGATTCCCAGCTTGTCTTCTGACATGTCACTGGAGAGTTCGAGGCTCGCGACCCTACTATGTCTCGATACCTGAGTAAGGTTAAGTCGCTAACCTCCTTGCTAGTTTATTTCATCATCAGCTACATTCCCAGGGGAGAGAACGCTAGAGCTGATGCATTGTCATGGCTAGCTACTTCGGCGGATGATTGTCTGGGAAAAGTGTACTTGAGCACCTGGAGAGCCCAAGTATCGACTCGGCAGAGAAAGTTGTACCAATCATGCAAGAACCAATGTGGATGGATGTGTACATTCACTATCTCATTGACAGAACTATCTCCACCGACCCTGCAGAAGCTAGGCTACTCAAGCGGAGGTCAACCAAGTTTGTGCTGCTGAATGGGCGCTTATACAGAAAGTCCTTTTATCGTCCCCTTCTTAAGTGCATCGGCCCGATGGATGCCAATTATGTTCTCAGGACAATCCATGAAGGCATATGCGGGAGTTATATGGAGGGCAGGTCTATGGTGCATAAAGCTCTCCGTCAAGGATATTACTGGCTCGCTATGAGGCAAGATGCTGCTGAGCTAGTTAAGAAATGCGATCGTTGCTAGTGGCACTCCAATATCCAGCGGCAATCGGCTTCTCAATTAAATCCACTCTCTGCCCCCTGGCCCTTCGCTAAATGAGGGATGGACATTCTTGGGCCTTTTCCCCCGGCTTCAGGGCAGTGAAGATTCTTATTGGTCGCCATCGACTATTTTACTAAATGGGTCAAGGTCGAGGCGTTAGCCAAGATCACTGAAATAAAGTAAGGACATTCTTTTGGAAATCCATCATCTGCCGGTTTGGCCTGCCCCATACCATGATTACTGACAATGGTCGCTAGTTCGACAATTCGACATTCAAGGCCTTTTGTACCGATCTAGGCATATGCCACCAATTCACTTCTGTTGGGCACCCACAGACTAACGGAGAAGCAGAGGTTATGAACCATACCATCCTTCGAGGACTTAGAACTTGGCTGGATGAGCTTAAGGGCAGATGGGTGGAGGAGCTCCCAAGTGTATTATGGGCATATCATACGACTCCCAGGGCCCCCACTGGGAGACTCCCTTCATCCTTGTCTTCGGATCTGAGGCAATCATCTCAGTGGAGATCGGTCTTCCTAGTCCCAGAGTGGAACTGTATAAGGATGACAACAACCCTGATCAATTAAGGGCTAATTTGGACTTCATCGATGAAACCCGGGATCTTGCATGGCTTAGGATGGCCACGTTCTGCCAACGGGCCGAGAGATACTATAATGCTGGGTCCGTTCCAAGACGTTCCGTCCTGGAGATCTGATCCTAAGAAGAGCTGAAGTATCCAAACCGGCTGAAGGAGGCAAGCTATTCCCAAATTGGAAAGGACCATCGAGTTACAAAGGCGCTTCCGCAAGGAGCCTACAAACTTGAAGGGATGGATGGGCAGCCAATCCTGCATACTTGAAATGCCAGCAATCTTTGCTGATATTACCAGTAGTGAATGTACTTGGCGAATGATTATGAAAAAAAAGTTTTCGAATTTTATTTTCTGGCTTAGTGTGGAAGTTTTAAAAGGACCTCGGCGGTCCAGAGAACACAAACACCCCGGACCGGCGCGAGAAACCTCCATCGGTTCAAGTCTTGTGTTCTCGATGGCCCCGAGTCAAACTCCCGGGCCGACGCGAGAAACCCCTGGAAGTTTTTAAAAGGACCTCGGCGGTCCAGAGAACACAAACATCCCGGACCGGCGCGAGAAACCTCCGACGGTTCAAGTCTTGTGTTCTCATGGCCCCGATTCAAACTCCTGGACTGGCGCAAGAAATCCCTGTGGAAGTTTTAAAAGGACCTCAGTGGTTCAGAGAACACAAACACTGTCAGCTCCCCCTTCTCTCTAGGGCCACCGACAGAATACCTGCACACCTGTGGTAATCGGATAGAGTTTTACTAGTCTTTATGTAGCGCTCCATAAAGAGCTAGAGAATCCCAACAAATTATCATAAGTGGCAGACACTCGAAAACATCATGTTAAAAACTTTTTATTATCAGCTCAATTATATATGCATATCACTCAAATCAACACTAAGCATCAACCTGCTCAGATAATATTTTTTGTGACATCCTCAGGCAGTTTACAAGATCACATTCACAATCGACATCAAAATCATAAGTGCATACATCAAGCTCATAATTTTCTCCAAAACATAATTCTTGTGTTCATATCTAATAAGTCTGATACATCACCATATCTCACTGTACATATACACATGTAAATATACAAATATCATCCCACACTATCTCAATATACATGGCTATCATCACACACCCTTGCATCCAAGCAAGCTTCACCAGCTAAGGGTTCGGTCCTGCTTATTCTTTGATCCTGGCAGAAATACTCATTGATCTGAAAGTAAATATCAATCATAGAGGGGTGAGACCTAAGTCCCAGTGACTGGATAACCATCTAACCATGGAGAAATAGAGAACCGTAACCTCACATTTTCAACGTATGCTGATACTATATAGCTTGTATAACTCAAAGTATATTTTTAACATGGTATCAGATAAAGTAAAATGTAGCTTATTTTTCAAATAATATATTAGTACTGAAATACTCTACAATAACTTTTCACTGAAAGATAACTCATCAAGATAAAAACCCATGTATTACAATATGAAGATATGCATTCTTTACCTACAGTCCAGATTTTCTTTATTAAATTCTTAGATTCCCATTGGGATCTGCCTGCCGCATCTCATGTAAACTTTCCCTATTAGGATAATTACTTGGCCCACTAGCCCTTTTGTAATCACTATATATACTTTTAAATCTCATGCTACTAGGATGTGTGTGTAATTCCTCTGAGGTACCACCCTGCAGTCGCTCTCCTGTAGGTGTATTCTCATTGGGTGCGTGACTAGCAACAGGATCCTCGCACAAATAGCACCCCTTACCCGTGCGGTTCACTTGGCAAAATGCTTTGTTCCTTAACCCTGGAACCTCGGGTTTCCTCTCTGCCCCCATAGGCTATATATAGTAACCAGCTCCACTGAGCTATGATTCATGCCCCCACAGGCTGCTTACAACCTATCCCTCTGGCTTGATCAAGCGTGGACTCATCCCTGATTCCGGGGTTCATCGTACGATCGAATGGCAAAGAGGTGCCGGCTCAATAGTAGTGTGCAATGCTCATGCTACAACACAGTCTAAAGGGTGATCTGCCCCATACTGCCTAATGCTCAGTATGATACATACATCAAAATATTCCATTTGTAAAGCTTTATCATGAAAATATGCCATGTATGCATCAACCATCCCCTCATCGAACTCATGCTTATATCTTTATGCTTAAAACTCATGCTCAAAACTCATGCTTATTTCTTTATGCTTAAAACTCATGCTCAAAACTCATGTATCAGAATATCATATACTAGGTTCTCATTTCTCAGATTTAAAACATACATAATACTCTACTAAACATAACATATCACAACTAGATATTAATCTCACTATACTAGCTCAAATTAACTTTTTATTGCTAGATGAGAAACCCACTCACCTTAGCAGGTTACTCCTCAACTGGTACTCAACTTCGATATTCAGCTCTCTGGAATAACCCTCTTGACCTACGTCAACATACAGATACGATAGCTATTAGGGTTACCTCCACACGAGGTTTTCCCACGAAATCATGCATGCATACATGATCTAGCCTCTAATATCTCATTATTTTCTTTCATCCTTTCTCTACTAAAGATTACTTTCACTATTACCTCAAAATACAAGAATTTAAGAAAATCTAAAGTCATGCAAGATCTAGGGAAGCTATAGCTTACCTGAAGTTAAACACAAACCCCAAGCTTCCTTTTCCCTTCCTCTTTCTTTCTCCTTTTCTTCTTCTTCCTCTTCCTCTCTTTTCTTTCTTTCTTTCTCTCTGGCTGAACCCACGTTTTCCTTTTTCTCTAGTGACTTGGGGAAAGTCATGGGTAACTTAGGGGCTAAGGCATACCAAATTCTTATTTTGCCCTTAAATACTCTTAATGCACGCTTTTTGAAAAAACATATGGCCATTATAACCATGATATTTTGCCCTTAATTTTTTTTTTCAAATTGCCCTTAGCATAATTAGCAATTAACATCGGAGCCTTTTCCCATTTTGCCCCTGATATAGCATTTTTTTAATCAATTTATAGCTCAAATTATCATTTTTCATTTAAATTAATACTTTTATGTAACACTTCTAAGAAAAAACCTCACCAACTTGAAAGCTCGATTTTAGAAATCCAATGGTTCAAACACACTCAAATGAGATTAAAAAGAATAAATATGAAAATATCAAGATTTAACCCAGGAAATCTGTCTTCTTAGAGTCGGCTCTAACAGATTTAGAATCGGCTCCCATACAAATTAGAGTCGGCTCTACTCCAATTAGAGTCGACTCTAATACGAGGCAGAAATACTAACCTTCTATTTTTCCAATAGAGTCGACTCTCCTTCTGTAGGAGCCAACTCTAAAGCACCGAAAGTTTAAAATCGTGCAAGAGTCACTCCACTCCAATTAGATCGACTCTAATTACTAAAAACATCACTTAAGGATAAAACTCAAATTAAACTTGATTTTTCTTATGATTTAAGTCTATTAAAACTTAAATCTCTCAGTTTCTTAAATCAAACTCATTAGCACTAAAAAATATACTCATTTACTCCATAATTTCTCCTTTTTTATATATCAAATGGCCAACATGCCCACACTTCATTGAAACCCTTTGACTATTATTTCAAATGACAAAAGCCATTAATATTACCAATAAATTATAAGGCTTTTAGGATGTTACAAACACCCCGACCGCGCAAGAAACCTCCGGTGGTTCAAGTCTTGTGTTCTCGATGGCCCCGAGTCAAACTCCCGGGCCGGCGCGAGAAACCACCTTGGAAGTTTTAAAAGGACTTCGGCGGTCCAGAGAACACAAACACCCTGGACTAGCGCGAGAAACCTTCGGCGGTTCAAGTCCTGTGTTCTCGACGACCAAGTCAAACTCCCAGGCCGGCGCAAGAAACCCCCGTGAAAGTTTTAGAAGGACCTTGGCGGTCCATAGAACACAAACACCCCAGACCAGCGCGAGAAACCTTCGGCGGTTCAAGTCTTGTGTTCTCGATAGCCCTAAGTCAAACTCCCGGGCCAATGTGAGAAACCCCCTGTGGAAGTTTTAAAAGGACCTCGATGGTCCAGAAACACAAATATCCCGGACCGGCGCGAGAAACCTCTGGCGGTTCAAGTCTTGTGTTCTCGACAGCCCGAGTTAAACTCCCGGGCCAGCGCAAGAAACCCCCGTGAAAGTTTTTAAAAGGACATCGGCGGTCCAGAGAACAGAAACACCTAGACCGGTGCGAGAAACCTCCGGCAATTCAAGTCTTGTCTTCTCGACGGCCCCAAGTCAAACTCCCTAGCCGGCACAAGAAACCCCTATGGAAGTTTTTAAAAGGACCTCGGCGGTCCAGAGAACACAAACACCTCGGACCGGCGCAAGAAGCCTATGGCGGTTCAAGTCTTGTGTTCTCGACGGCCCTGAGTCAAACTCTTGGGCCGTCGCTAGAAACCTCCGTGGAAGTTTTTAAAAGGACCTTGACGGTCCAGAGAACACAAACACTCTAGACCGGCGCGAGAAACCTCCGGTGGTTCAAGTCTTGTGTTCTCGATGGCCCCGAGTCAAACTCCAGGCCAGCACGAGAAACCCCCGTGGAAGTTTTTAAAAGGACCTTGGTGATCCAAGAACACAAACACCCTGGATCGACGCGAGAAACCTCGGCAGTTCAAGTCTTGTGTTCTCGATGGCCCTAAGTCAAACTCCCAGGCCGGCGTGAGAAACTCCCGTGAAAGTTTTTAAAAAGACCTTGGCGGTCCAGAGAACACAAACACCCAGACCAACACAGAAACCTCCGGCGATTCAAGTTTTGTGTTCTCGACGGCCCCGAGTCGAACTCCTAGGCCACGCGAAAAACCCCACGAGGATGATGGGTTAAGCTGACCATTTCTCAAGTATACTCATGTAAATAGGGGTATTTTATCAAAGGCCAAACGTCGAAGTATAATCACCTAGAAGGCCAAAATACTGCTAATAAAGAAGTTATAAGACTCGAACAACGAATGGAATTATCAAAAATACTTTTTCATTAACCTCATCGTCATACAAAAGGGCCAACCTCAGACGCATTACAAAATATGAAAAAGACAAGAAAAGAGCTAAAATTAAGGCTCGGCGGACTCTGACCCATCGTTTGCATCCTCATCTATAGGTTGAATATCCTTGAGGTCGCTTAGCTGATAAACTCGAAGGATTTTCTCCTTGCATTTCTCAAAGCCTTTGGCATAGGCGTCAATGGCCGCCTCATTGCACTCGGCTGCAAACTCGGTGGAACCTTTGTAAAGTTCCATGGTAGTTTGAGCCCATTGATCGGCTGCACTGACTCGGACTAAGGCTTCAGCTTGGGCAGCTACCACCTTCTCCCTAGCCTGGGCTTTGGCGATGATCAACTTGGCCAAGGTTTCCCGAATCTCCTCCTCGGCGGAGGCCAACCCCTCCTCCTCGGTGAGACCAACTTCTCCTTCATGGCCCGGGCCTCAAACTCGGCTGCATCAACCCTATCTTCTGCCGTAGTCGCTCTGTCTTTGGCCTGATCCACTCTAAGGAGGGCACTTTCCAATTTCTCTTCTGTTGGCCTCAGCCTCAACATGGCTTCGGCCAACTTAGCATCAGCAACTCTGGCCTTCCTCTCGGCCTCCTCAGCTTGAGCCTTAAAAGATCGGCCCTCCTCCTCAGCGGCCCTCAGCGCACCGGACACTGCAGCTTCTTGAGCCTTGACCTCAGATAATTCCTGGGTCAGCTCATCAACCTGAGCCTTGAGAGATCCAGCTCAGGTTGGGCATGCTTCCGATGGCTAGAACCTCTGGTGCAAGCGTCCCGAAGAACAAAAGCATTGTTGGACACCTGCGCATACCGAAAGATTAGAATACAATTATATTTAATCTAAGAAAAAAGGATTAGCACATTTACCTAAAGGATAGCAGTGAAGAAAGTGTTGAGAGACTTCTCCAGCGGCTGACGCCGAAGCTCAGCCTAAGGGTAGGCAGAGTCGAGTGACTGAGGAGGCACTCTGCCAGGCACAGTCCCGGGCGGTTGGCTCAGGGGACCATCATTGAATGATACTCCCGCCTCCTCCAACAGCGGGTGAGCGCCTGAAGGGTGGTTGTCCCTGACTTCTCTTACTAAAGGTGTCGTGTTCTTTCTTCTGGTGTGACCTCACCCTCGGCTCCGGCAGAGACCGAGGATCTCTCTCTTGGTAGCTCCTCCAAAGTCTCGGTCAGAGGAATGCCCCCTTCTTGGTTCCTCCACCAATGTGACCTCGAGGGAGGCGGGTGAAGCCACACTGGTTCGGGTGATTCGCACTGCTCTGCCCACCTAGGCTTCTTAGGCGTCACCCTCACCAGATCGCCGGCGGCCCTCTTTCTCTTCTTAAGAGCCTTCGCGAGGAAGTCAGAAGAGAATCTCATCTCTGCACAAAGGAAAGAGATTAAAAAAAAGAAAAAAGATAAAGAGAGAAGAAAAAGAAAAAGAAGAACGATAAGAAACTGTCGCTGACAGCCGAGGAGGGTAGCGCTCACCGGGTGTCGGTGATGGTGCCTCCGCATTGTGAGGGCTTCATGGAGATTGTCCTTCGACAGTAGCTTTGTGCAAGGAGGGATGATAGAGGACATGAGGGCTTCAAAAAGCTCTCGGTCCCTTTCTTCTATGGCCGAGTTTTTGTTAGGGCTGATATCGAGAAATCTCCAAGATGTCTTCACCCCTTCGACATGAACATAGAAGAAACGGACTTCCATTCTTTGATCTTAGAGGGAAAGTCCAGTTTAAGGGCTCTTTTGGGATGGGAGGCGAACCTTTACCACCCATTTCTTAGGGTTTCTGAGTTTATACAAGGCCTGGAAGAGAGAGACTCGGGCAGGGGCATATATGATTCGAATGGAATTTGGGATCAACTGCACCGGAATGAGGTTGTACCTATCTAAAAGATTCAAAAAGAATGATGAAAAGGGAGGTAGAGCCCACTCTTGAAGAATTCCTCATAAAGTATGGCCCCGTCGGCCCGGCCATAGGTTACCTTATCACCATGCCAAGGGGCAGACATGCATACGCTATTGGGTATACCATACTTGGCCCTAATTTTTCCTATGTCTTGGTCTTTTATGGTGGAGCATATCCCCCCTGGGCCCGCGGGTATGGATTCAGAAATCAGAGGGGATGCCGAGTGAGATGGTGAAGGTGATGCCCTAGAGGGTGGAGAAGGAGACCTAGCTTCCAGAGAAGAAGCCCTAGATGCCGGATGAGGAACCCTAGCCGAGGTCGGAACAGTAGTCTCTGGGCGACCATGGATGGTGACACTACTAGGGGCCCGGTGGCGGGCTTGAAGAATCTCCTCCCTAGAGGGTTCGACTAGAGATTTCTTTCCTTTCTATCAGTTTGGGGACCCATTGGGAAGAAAGGAATAGGCAAAAAGGTGAAAGAAACTGACCTCGGAATGAAGGGATGAAAGCAAAAGGAAGCTCGGTGCTCAGAAGGTGAAGAAGAGGCAAAAGGATGATAGGGGTACTAGAAGACAAAAAGAATGGGCGGGACAATATTAATCCCCCAAATTTCGAAGGCCCCACCCATCATAAAAAGTAGAACTAGAAAGATCGGGCCATGGCCCAGGTGTCACCAGGCTACCAGGGAGGTACAATTTGTGCCCAGTGATGAGACGCCGCCAGAATAATTCAACTATAACACCCCGTCTTTCTCGTCGCTTACGAGGCATTTCTTTTAATTCATCCCTTAAATAATGAAAAGACATTGAGAAGATTTTACTTCACCGAGAATGCGTGCCCACTGTTAGTAGGGTACGACACATGAGATCCAGCTATGGGGGGAATTTTTGTGCTCGTTTCTCTTGGCAAGTGCCGCGTGCATGAGGGCCAAGACTTAGAAGTGAGGGGGGCATATGAATGTGGCTGGTAAAAGCCACGTGATAATCAATTCACAAGAGCGGCCCCTGGACGGCCCCAAGGTGGCTCAAGAGCGGTCCCTGGGCAGCTTCGGTCATAATAGCGGCCCCAAGGCAGCTGCTAGGCAGTCCCGGTCGCAGGAGCGGCTCCTAGGCGGCCCCAAGGCGGCTCATAGGTGGCCCCAATTAGAAGAGTAGCCCCGGTCACAAGAGCGGCTCCTAGGCTCCAAGAGTGGCTCCTAGGCGGTTCCAAGGTGGCTTCTAGGCGGCCCCAAGGCGGCTCCTAGGTGGCCCCAGGTCACTAGAGTGCCCCTGGGCAGCCCCGGTCATAAGAGCGGCTCCTAGGCAGCCTCGCCTACCAAAAGAGGCACTAACGCCTCCCTTTTTTATCTTATCCTCATGGATCACCCTAACTTTGGTTGATGACATTGTTCCTGTGACCAAACCAAGAAATCAGAGAAATCAGACGGCTCTGTTGGGTCACTGGTTAATTACAAAGAGCAAAGTAGGCCATCCATGGATCCCTCGGATGGATGAACTAAGGGACCCAAACTGGGCTGGACACCTGTGGATGCCGATGCCAAGGCTGCCCCCTTACTCAAAGCGCTGGATCGCAAGTCACTACTCAAAAGCATAAACAGCGATCCGATCGGCGCACCAAGTCGCGAGTCAATGCCCAAGAACATAGACAGAGACCAGGTCGGCACGATGAGTCGCTAGTCACATCACAAAAACATAAGCAGTGACCCAACGCTACTTACCTCTCTCCTCATAGAGAGATGGATGAAGGACCCTCGGGCAGGATGAATTAAGGGATCCAAACTGGGATGGAGGGAAGTTCATGTAAGCCATGGGCCTGGAGATATTTGTATTTCCAGTGGTTTGCAGGGCCCCCATGGCATATCAAAGGAGCCATACAAGGGGCGTGCGCTCCCTGTATGACCCCTATAACCGTTCCCATACGCTCTCCGTATGATCTTCGGGACTCTTTCCGTGAGGACTACTTGCTCTTCAGTAGCTTCTCCATCACCCCGTCATTTGGGATGAACTAGCTTTCAAAAGTGGGGCTCGGCCTCTCCACTCTTGATCTCAGTAAAATAGGAGTCATGAAAACCTCTCTGACTCACAAGAAGAAGAGGCTTTAGGAAATGCTCAGACACAGTCTTCTTTCCCCTTTTTATAGACAAGGAACCAGGAGCGGCCATTAAGGAAGAGTACCCCGGAATTCGAAACGCCACGGTCGCACTGCCACGTGGTGCACTAAGAAAAGTGGGGTGCATTCCAAAGCTTGTTGGGCATGCCTTCCAGGCCGTGACGAAAGACAAGATCTCTTTCTGATCTCGAATCAAGAGCTTTAAATGCTAGAAACCGCCTACGAATCTTCGGATATGGACGGACTTGGGAAATCCCCCTTCGAAAATGACGCCGTCCACTAGCAATCGAATGCTTAGCGCATATGCAAAATGGACCACGTTGGAAAAGGCCAATGAAATAATTGCCTAGAGGGAAAACGAGGTATCTCTCGACAAATCGCGAGTCATTTCATTTGCTTCGGCAAGAAACGAACCAAATTCTTGCTTTGGATAAACCAAACTATTCACCTTACCTCGGCCATAACTGAAGTGCTTCTTCCATTTCGGCCATTTTGAACTATCTGTTTTACCTCGGGCGAAGCCGGGATAATATTCCTTAGCCAAACAAAGCGGCATCATACATCGGGAAACCTATTTAAATCGATCTCGGTCAGTTAGGACGTTCGATTCAGAATTGCTAAAAGCCATCCAGTCCCAAAAGTATAACTTGATCACGATGAGCTATACGAAGCAATAGGAAAACAAAGAAATCGTTCGAAAAACGATGACCAAAGCAATAGAACACATGGGAGAAACAAAAGATTCATTCATTAAATTTTGATTGGATTACAAGTAGAAGAAGCAAAAAATACATGGGCAACCCTCAAGAATCAGGGTTTGGGTCGGTTCCAGGGGCTCCCTCGGCAACATTTGAAGGAATTTGACTTGGTTCACCCACTTTGAATACAGTCGGAGGGGGGTGTTGGGAATTGTATCGTAAAGCCAATCATTTAATGATTGTGCTAATGTAAATTGTATATAAATTGATATATTAATAAAAGTTATTTGGCAGTTTATTCATTACAAGAATATCTTCTTAATACTCCTGATTGTAATAAAGCCCTCAGGATCTTCCTTCACGATAAAGAGGATTTATCTTTGAAGGTCCTTAAAAGAGTTCGCGACCAAATGATATACTATGACAGGGCCATATTACTATCAATTATAGGATGTTGTATATCATATTTGTTGGTTGTCCTCTTAACCAAGGAGTGTAGAGACACTAGTATGACATACAGGTGAAAGTGTAGGAGTACATTTCACCGAACGTGACTCATTTCCGGATACTCTACTGTCAAGAGTTAATCCGAGAAGATATAGGTATAAGTATCCTTCAGACCTAAAGATCACAACTAGTGGCTTACAAGCAACTCATTGTACTTAGGTGCCGGACCACCTGGATTTCTAATCCAGCTACGAAAGGTTACTGGGTGCAGTCAAGTACTTGTGGTAGTCAGTTGTAGATCAAGATGGAATTTGACCTATCCCGTTAAAAGGAGAAATGCTTGTGTTTCAATTTAGCAATACCTTGGCCAAGGCACTTCATGTGAAAGTCACATGATCACTAAAGTTGAAATCACTTTATGGATTTGCTATTTAGAGTTGACAGGCTCTTAAGCCATCCTTAGCATTTGTGGTCAAGAGGATGAATTATACGGTAATTGTTTCTTAGGTAGTGTCCCTGGATAAGTGTACGGGATAGAGTCCCCTGGTGGATATCCCTTGACTATCCCATTGATCATATCAAATGGGTAAATCCATGGGATAACTTTTTTTTACTCTTATTTGAAGGGATAACCAGCTATTCCTATTCCTAGGGAATAAATTGAGGGGATATCCCATGGTTAACCATGGATTATCCCTTTAGTTAACTTTATTCCCAGCTATCCCTTATAGTTATAGCTTTTGGGAATAAGATGGGGAGAGTTCTTGGACTCGGCATCGATATCCAGTATAGAAATCGATTGTTTCTATGCTACCGGCTTAGGTTCGAACCTAGAGAGTCACACGCATAGAAGTTTTCTAGGATGATCTGTTTGCTGATCAATGATTGAGAATCGTATATGATTTAATTAATCAATTTAATTGATTGAATTATCTCAATTGGGTTAAGTACAAGTGAATAAGATTCAATTTGGTTTAAGTCCATTAGAAGGACTAATCAATTTCAAATATTGATTTGAAATTAGACTTGATTTGGATTTAAATAGATTCAGGACTAGCCAAATTTGATTTGGGCTTGGACCATGATCTATGTGGGTTCAGTCAAATAAATTCAAATCAGATTAAACCATCAACTGAACCCAAACCTCTCGCATAAGGATCTCATATGATGAGATGGCTAAAATCTCATCTCATGAGAGATTAAATTCTCATGTATAATTTAATGCCTAACATTAGTTTTCACCGAACGTCGGATTTAGCCACGACTCATTGGTTTTCACCGAAGGTCGGATTTAGCCACGTCTCTTTGGTTTTCACCGAACGTCGGAATTAAACCAAGCGTCGCGCCTTCGGCGTCTCTTCACTTTTACCAAACGACAGAATTCTTAATGTCAGAATTCATTGTCAAGGCTAAATTGAGACTATAAATAGAGGGCATTCCCTCACCAGAAAACACAGAACAATAATACAGGATATGTCATGGATTGTAATTCTAAAAAGGTTAGAATAAAAATTCTGGTGATTCTGGTGTTAGCGGAAGCATGGTGGATCTTAGAGGAAGATTCAAGTGGGAGGATTCAAGATCAGCAAAGCTGTTTTTCCACGAGCTAGCACTCCCGGAAATCCGATCTTTCGGGCTTTGCGTGGACGATACTAGAGGCCGAACGATTGAACAACTGCAGAGCATAAAGATTTACCTACTATTCTTAAGGTAAGCGATCTGATCCTTAGATCTTAAGGCAGGCTTCAAGATAAGTAGTATGACTAGTCATCTTGAAGATCAAGATATGATCTTGATATTTTTATTTATATGCATATTTGGATCAATCGATCCTATATACAAGGCAAAGATATGATCTTGATGCATGTTAGATAGATTAGTACGTAATCTTTAAAATTCCGCAATGATAATTGTTATCAAAATTTTAAAATATGCATGCCTCGAGATTGTTTCTCCCTACAAATGGTATCAGAGCGATGGTTTCGAATTGATCTAATTTATTGCATGTAAATTAATGCTCATATTAATTGTGTAATCAAGGCTAAAACAAATCTCAGGTCATTGGTCACAGATGGATTCCAAATTACCCATTCAATGAGGTATTCTGTGACATATTGCCGTGATAAATGATCTTTGGCTTCAAAACACAGATTACACACACTCTCAAAATATGTTTTATATTTGATACATATTGATGTTATATAAAATATGATATTTGCATGTTTAGTATAAAACATAGATATGATATATGATGGCATGATGTCTATGTTATGAAACATACAAGTATTTATGAGAGTCTAATTTGAATGTCAAATGTTAATTCATAATCTCTTTAGATATGATCTAAATATAGGAATTATGAGTAGTAACATAATACATATGATGCTTGATTGAAATATATGACATGTAAACATGAAATATATTTAATCCTTTGGGTTAGCTAAATCGGGTCCATAAAGGGTTAGACCCTAAGGTTTAAATCAACTGGACTGTAAGAGTATTTGATCAAATCTAATTAGATTAGGTTAAGAATGCTCTAAATCAAACAATAGTTGTAGTTGATCATGTCCTTCTCTTTGATTAAACCAAATGGAAGTAGATTAGGCTCCGTGGTTGAGCATGAATCTCTTAGATGGTCAAATCAGAATTGGTTAACCATATGATGTCAAGGTGGGTTGGCAAGTTGCTCTAGGATCAACGATCGAATGGTTTTTAATTGGGAGCTACTCGTATTGATGCGTCTTTAACGAGTTAATGGCATATCCCTCCCATCGATCTCACTCACCTGGTCAATGTGGTGAACCATTTATGATTCAGATCATTTACCTGATTCGGGTTACCCATGCCTGTAAGGAAATCAGTCTGACTGATTTAGGTGCCACTTAACCTGACTTAATCTTGTTTCATTCTACCGATTTCATAGATTCAGTGGGAGAACTTGATTAGTCAATTTATCTTAATATTATTAAAATCCTCTAAAATTATTAGGTCCTTAAAATGAAATAGTTATATGATAACTAGATCATAGCCTCCCATTAAGGTGGGTGATAATGAGTCCGATGTCTTGATAATCATTGGAGGCACTCCATGCCTGGTGCTTGTCAACCATCGAAATTATCATTCATTATATGATAAGTCAGCGTAACTATTAAATAAACAGTCAGGTGAGCCAGCTTCACTCGGGCTTGGTTGTCTATTGATAGGTTACACTGATTATATCATTTAATGGTTGGACCTAACCAGAACTTTCAGTGAAGGCACTTCATGCCTGCTGAAGAGGTATATGGGGCAAAACTGAACACTAAGAATTGTTTGGGGAAACAATTGGTTTTAAACCTACTCTTAGATGCATATGGGTTAGCCAAGCTTCACTTGGGCCTGTATGTAGTTTATGAGATCTTAGTGCCCGCTAAAGAATTAAGAATAATTCTTCGAATTGGGGTGTAGAGGCTGCCAATTTGAACAAAATAGTGGAGAATCTTTAGACTAAAGTCCAAGTCTTTAGACTGAATCAATTTATATACTAATAAACTTTAGTTTTTTCTTATGCAGAAAATGTCACTAATTTATCATTAAGGTCCCTATTGGATAGTGACAAGTTGAATGGTTCCAATTTCAATAGCTGGTTCAGAAAACTTAAGATCGTCCTTGAGCATGAGAGGATTCTATATATTCTAAATAATCCTGCACCAAAGATACCTAATGCAAACACCCAAAGTTCTGAGAGAGACACTTATCAGAAGTGGCTCAATGATAGCACTAGCGTGCGTTGTATCATGTTAGCAGCAATAACGATGAATTCGGTCGCTGGTTCGAGAATGCTCAGCCAGAAGAAATTATTCAAGCGTTGAATGAATCTTTCGGCACACCGATGATGTTGAAAGGCACAAGACTAGTTGTGCAATTTTCAATGCTCGAATGAGGGATGGATCTCCTGTCACTGATCATGTATTGTATATGATCGAGAAGATAGAACTCCTAAGCAAGCTCGACTTTCCCTTACATGAGCAGTTGGAAAAGATGCGATCCTGAATTCCTTGCCTCCATCCTTCCGACCTTTCCTTACTCATTTTCGAATGACAAAGCCTGCAGTCAACTACCACGGTTTGTTGGGGTTGTTACAGAACTTTGAGAAGGATAACCAGCTCTCTAAGGGTTTGGTTAATGTGGTTGAAGGATCTAAGGTAGGGCGTAAACCCTTTGGAAAGGAAAGAAGAAAAAGAATAATAAAAGGGTGCAACATGCTAGGACATCTATAAGGGGTCAGATGCAGAAGAAGAAAGTTGATAAAAGTCAAGCTGAATGCTTTCACTGTAAGATGCAAGGGCACTGGAAGAGGAACTGTCCTCTTTACATTGCCACACTTGATCAAAATAGGCCAAAGAAGAAAAAGGAGCAAGATGTTGCTCAACAAGGTATTTATATGATAACACCTTGTAATTTTTCTGTATATGATAATCAGACCTGGGTATTGGATACCGGGAGTCCTTTTAACATTTGCAATTCATTGCAAGGACTACAGGTCACCAGAAGATTTGAGGACAATGAAAGATTCCTTAATGTCGGCGATGGAAGATTAGTTCCAGTTCTGGAGTTCTTGAAATAGTTTTCAATAGAAATGTCATTATACTAAATGATTGTCATTTTTTCCCAATGTTCTTGTTGAACGTAATTTCTGTAGGCCTTCTGGCCAAAAGTCATTATGAAATTTCAATAAAGGATGTTACTTTGAATATCATTATGAATGAAGTCACTGTAATGACTGGGCATTTATCTAATGGCATTTATATATTATCACAGCCTGTGAATGTAGTGTACAATTCAAGTAAGCGCCCTAGAACAACTGATGTCACAAATATTTATCTTTGGCACCATCGGCTGGGTCATATCAATAAGAACAGATTAAGCATGTTAACTCAGGAGGGCATCCTTCGAGTTGATGATTGTGAATCATTAACTACCTATGAATCATGTCTTCTTGGTAAAATGACCAAGTCATCTTTTACTGGAAAAGGTGAAAGAGCCAAAGAGCTATTGAGTCTAGTACATACTGATGTATGTGGACCAATGAGCACTTGTGCCAAAGGTGGATATTACTACTTCATAACTTTTACAGACGACCTTTCTAGGTTTGGTTATGTCTATCTTATGAGACATAAATCTGAGTCGTTTGAAATGTTCAAACTATATCATAAAGAAGTAGAAAACAAACAGAAAATGTATTAAGACCCTTCGATCAGATCGAGGAGGCGAATACCTTTCAAATGAATTTGTGACATATTTAAGAGAGAATGAGATTCTCTTCCAATGGACTCCTCCTGGAATACCGCAGCATAACGGTGTGTCGGAAAGAATGAATCAACTCTTAGACATGGTTCGGTCCATGATGGGTTTTGCAAGCTTGCCAATATCATTTTGGGGATACGCATTAGAATCAGCTTGTCATATTCTTAATAAGGTTCCAAGTAAGTCTATTTCTAAAACTCCACATGAGATATGGTATGGACATAAACCGGTTATTACCTATCTGAGAGTCTGGGGGTGTCCGGCTTATGTGAAACGTGCAAAATCAGACAAACTTGAACCCAAATCTGACAAATATTTTTTTATCGGCTATCCGAAAGAAACCAAAGGATATTACTTCTACAATACTGAAGAACAAAAGATGTTCATTAGTAATAGAGCAGTTTTTCTTGAAAAGGAGTTCCTTAGTGAAGGAACAAATAGCTCTAATGTTGAACTTGAGGAAGTTCATCAAGTAGAAGGAACAACACAAACCAGTGAACCTTTAGAATCTGAGTTGATTAGATCAAACTCAAAACCCATTTTAGATGCACCATTAAGGCGATCTGGTAGAGTACCACATCAACCGGACAGATACTTAGGTTTCTTGGTCCAGAACGATGATCCTGTTGAACTCGATGAGAACAACGAGGATCCGATCACCTATATGGATGCTATGCAAAGGACTGACTTAATAAATGGTTTGATGCCATGAAATCCGAACTTGACTCCATGAAGGACAATAATGTATGGACATTAGTTGACCCACCTGAAGGGATAAAACCCATAGGGTGTAAGTGGGTTTTCAAGAGGAAAAGAGGCGCAGACGAAAAGGTTGAGACCTATAAAGCACGTTTGGTTGCTAAGGGGTATCGTTATGGTATTGACTATGATGAAACATTTTCTCCTGTGGCAATGCTGAAATCCATTCGGATTATGCTAGCTATAGCAGCACACTTCGATTATGAGATTTGGCAGATGGATGTTAAAACCGCTTTTCTAAATGGTGATTTAGAAGAACAGGTGTATATGATACAGCCTGAAGGTTTTATATCTGAAGACGAGTCTAAAGTGTGCATGCTACAGAAGTCTATTTATGGACTTAAGCAAGCATCTAGGAGTTGGAACATACGATTTGATAAAGTGATCAAATCTTATGGCTTTATTAAAAATAAAGAAGAACCTTGCATTTATAAATGGGCTAACGATTCCGTTATTGTATTTCTTGTATTATATGTGGATGATATTCTCTTAATCGGAATGATATCCCTGCATTACAAGGAATAAAGACATGATTATCATCACAATTCTCCATGAAAGATCTGGGAGAAGCATCATACATCCTAGGGATGAAGATCTATAGAGATAGATCTAAGAGGATGCTTGGTTTATCCCAATCTACGTACATTGACACCGTGCTAAAAAGGTTTAGCATGGAGAATTCTAAGAAAGGCTATCTTCCGATAGGCCATGGAATTCATCTTTCTAAGAAGGATTGTCCGACAACTCCTAATGAAAGAGAACGTATGAGTCAAATTCCATATGCTTCGGCAGTAGGATCGATTATGTACACAATGACATGTACAAGACCAGATGTGGCATACTCACTAGGAGTAGTGAGTAGATACCAATCTGATCCAAGGAGAAAAACACTGGCAAGTTGTTAAGACAATCCTTAAGTATTTGAGAAATACTAAGGACCAGTGGTTAGTCTATGAAGAGTCCGATTTGAAACTTGTTGGATATACTGATTCTAGTTTCCAATCAGATCATGATGATAGCAAAAGTGTATCGGGTTTCGTGTTTATCCTGAATGGTGGAGCTGTTTGCTGGAAAAGTTTCAAGCAACATACAGTGGCAGATTCGGTGTGCAAGGCAGAGTCATCGCTGCATCAGATGCTGCGAAAGAAGCTGTGTGGCTATGAAAGTTCATCTCCGAGCTTGGAGTGACACCTTCCATAGATGGACCAGTCCTGTTGTACAGTGACAGCACTGGTGCCATAGCTCAAGCAAAGGAACCACGAGCACATCAGCGCACCAAGCACATACTGCGCCGGTTTCATCTTATTCGAGAGATTGTAGACCGAGGTGACATAAATCTTCAGAAGGATTGATGGAAAGGAAAACCTAGGTGACCCATTTACTAAAGCACTCAGCATCAAGGAGTTTGACAACTATAAGTTGAAGATGGGTATTAGATACTGTAATGAGTAGCTTTAGGCTAAGTGGGAGTTTGTTGGGAATTGTATCCTAAAGCCAATCATTTGATGATTGTGCTAATGTAAATTGTATATAAATTGATATATTAATAAAAGTTATTTGGCAGTTTATTCATTACAAGAACATCTTCTTAATACTCCTGATTGTAATGAAGCCCTCAGGATCTTCCTTCACGATAAAGAGGATTTAACTTTGAAGGTCCTTAAAAGAGTTCGCGACCAAATGATATACTATGACAGGGCCATAGTACTATCAATTATAGGACGTTGTATATCATATTTGTTGGTTGTCCTCTTAACCAAGGAGTGTAGAGACACTAGTATGACATACAGGTGAAAGTGTAGGAGTACATTTCACCGAACGTGACTCATTTCCGGATACTCTACTGTCAAGAGTTAATCCGAGAAGATATAGGTATAAGTATCCTTCAGACCTGAAGATCACAATCAGTGACTTACAAGCAACTCATTGTACTTAGGTGCCGGACCACCTGGATTTCTAATCCAGCTACGAAAGGTTACTGGGTGCAGTCAAGTACTTGTGGTAGTCAGTTGTGGATCAAGATGGAATTTGACCTATCTCGTTAAAAGAGAAATGCTTGTGTTTCAATTTAGCAAGACCTTAGCCAAGGTACTTCATGTGAAAGTCACATGATCACTAAAGTTGAAATCACTTTATGGATTTGCTATTTAGAGTTGACAGGCTCTTAAGCCATCCTTAGCATTTGTGGTCAAGAGGATGAATTATACGGTAACTGTTTCTTAGGGTTCTTGGAGTTTGCTCGGCAACTCTTCGACCTATCCGGACGTCGGGTTCCATTGCTAGATGGGCACATCGATTAGTATAGAAAGTTGTTTCTATGCTACCGGCTTAGGTTCGAACCTAGAAAGTCACAGGCATAGAAGTTTTCTAGGATGATCTATTTGCTGATCAATGATTGAGAATCGTATATGATTTAATTAATCAATTTGATTGATTGAATTATCTCAATTGGGTTAAGTACAAGTGAATAAGATTCAATTTGGTTTAAGTCCATTAGAACAACTAGTCAATTTCAAATATTGATTTGAAATTAGACTTGATTTGGATTTAAATAGATTTAGGACTAGCCAAATTTGATTTGGGCTTAGACCATGATCTATGTGGGTTCAGTCAAATAAATTCATATCAGATTAAACCATCAACTGAACCCAAACCTCTCGCATAAGGATCTCATATGATGAGATGGCTAAAATCTCATCTCATGAGAGATTAAATTCTCATGTAGAATTTAATGCCTAACATTAGTTTTCACCGGACGTCGGATTTAGCCATGACTCATTGGTTTTCACCGAAGGTCGGATTTAGCCACGTCTCTTTGGTTTTCACCGAACGTCGGAATTAAACCAAGCGCCGTACCTTCGGCGTCTCTTTGCTTTTACCAAATGATGAAATTCTTAATGTCAGAATTCAATGTCAAGGCTAAATTGAGACTATAAATAGAGGGCATTCCCTCACCAGAAAACACAGAACAACAATACACGATATGTCATGGATTGTAATTCTAAAAAGGTTAGAATAAAAATTCTGGTGATTCTGGTGTTAGCGGAAGCGTGGTGGATCTTAAAGGAAGATTCAAGTGGAGGATTTAAGATCAGCAAAGCTGTTTTTCCGCGAGCTAGCACTCCCGAAAATCCGATCATTCGGGGCTTCGCGTGGACGATACTAGAGGCCGGACGATTGAACGCTGCAGAGCAATAAAGATTTACCTACTGTTCTTAAGATAAGCGATCTGATCCTTAGATCTTAAGGCATGCTTCAAGATAAGTAGTATGACTAGTCATCTTGAAGATCAAGATATGATCTTGATATTTTATTTATATGCATATTTTGGATCAATCGATCCTATATATAAGGTAAAGATATGATCTTGATGCATGTTAGATAGATTAGTATGTAATCTTTAAAATTCTGCAATGATAATTGTTATCAAATTTTTAAAATATGCATGCCTCGGGGATTGTTTCTCCCTACAGGGGGACCCTGGGTTCTTCAACATCGGGCTGAGGACATTCCTATGGAGCCACGACTTCATTAGTGCCCAGAATGGTCTCAAGGTCAACATCCAAAATCTCCTCATATTTAGCTTCTTCGGTTTCGGGGGTACGAGTATCATAAAGTTCGGCCTCCAGGAAAGATAGATCTAGCTTAGGGTAAGCATGAGAGATCTTCGCCTACGTCTCCTCTTCGACGAACCAAAAGGCATCGGCAAAAGCTGCCCTATGTTCCTCAAGAAATTGGGCAGAACTCTTATACTCCTCCACGGCCGAAGTAGCTCATCTATTAGCTTCGGCCAATTGACCCTCTAGCTCAGAACTTCTTTGGAGGCTCGAGGCCAACTCCTCTCTCAGGATTTTTGATTGGTTCTGAACCTCGAGCCCAATCCTGCCCATCTGCAAACATAGGGTCAGTTAAAACTGTGACCAAAGAAAAGGCACTAAAGATAGATGAGGGGACATTGTACCTCTTCTTCTCGCCGAGCCATCTTTTCACTTAGCTCGTGGACCTTATCAAGAGCTTTCAATTTAGCCATTTTATTTTGCTAAAGACTGTCCTTGAGGTCATTAATCCAAGACTGTTTTTCTTCGATATCCTGCCTAGATTAATCAAGGTCGGCAGTGAGCTTGGCAACTTGATCATGCTGCCATTTTATTCGGCCTTCCCTATCGGCGAGCTTCCTATTTAAGCTGGCGAGCTGGTCTTGCTACCGACGATGCCTTCGTTCCTCCTCATCAAACCTCTTATTCCAATTATTCTTCTCCTCGACGAAGCACTCTTTCAATTCGCCCCATCTTTCGCTGAAGCGCTACTACATAGCCTTTATTTCTTTAGCATGTTTTGATTTAATTTGTGACAACTCCAGGCAGGCCTTATCAGACTGTTCGCGAAAACCATGGAGCTCCTTGACTTGAATCTCGAGCTAAGAGGCTTTCTCAGTAGTGGCTTGATAAGACTTGCTCACTTCTCGAGATCCCTCTGGACAAATGCCAAAGCCTTGGAAAGTTTGCTGGTCGATTCTACCCTTTTCCGAAGACCGGCAACCTCCTCTTGGCCTGAGCACAGGCCCCCATGGCCAGGTTTAAGTGCCAACTCAACGCCTCATGATTAAGGCATTCTGTAGAAAAGATGTGTGTGAGAAAACATAACTAGCCAACTGACTAAAACTTGTTACCTCGATGTAACAACTTACCGAGAGGCATAGTTTGTGGCCATCTTTATAAGGGCAGGGCTATCAATCTCGGGAAGGAGATAAACGTCCTTCGATATCTTGAGCTGCCCGAAAGCCGCCTCAATGAAATCCTCTACGGCAGACTCATCAGCCGAGGAACTCTCTCCTGCGCAGCACAGACCGCATCAAAGCGGTAAACATATCTTCCACCTCTAGATTGTGGGTGAGAAAGTTCACGGTCGAAGAATCGATCCGAGGAGCTTCGGCCTGAGGAGCTGTCATCCATTTGGCCTCCTCCATTAAGACTTTAACTTGTGAAGCCTCAGATACCTTGGCTTCGGCTGGAGGAATTTCGGTCCGAGCATCCCCTCCGCTCAGTGGCTCTTCTTCTTCTTCCTCTTCTTCAAGCACCTCCTCATCCCCAATAGGCTCCGTCAAAGCCTCGGTTTCCTCTGTGGCTTCTCCCAATACTTCGGGAGAAAGTCCTCCAACAGAGAATCCTTCATGAGCTCTGCTTGCCACCTCAACTTCTCCCTCAACTTTTCGGCTCTCCCTCGGGCAGCTCCACCTGAGCCTCGACAATGGCGACTACCTCTTTTGCCCCTCAATTAAAGCAGAGGCCTCTCCTTCGTCCATATGCAGCGTCCTAGGGCTGCCAACCTCCGATGGGTGAGGCTGGTCAGCCTCGAGTGAGGGGATTGCCAGATAGACCAGTGACATCCCCTCGGGATCGTCTGATACGACTATTATTTGAAGGGGGAAACTTCAATAGCTTCCTCCAAGTTCCCCCGACAACCTGTTCTTCCTCCACTACCACACCCCCCCTCCAGCAGGGAGGCTCATCAACCATGGCCGATGCACCTACTTCCCCCTTCTTTGGAGTGGAGGAATGGCGGCTAGCGCTATTTTTCTTCGGCTCCTTTGAGCGAGACCCAGAAGGACGAGATCTCTTCTCGGACTATGCTTTTCGCTAGAGCTAGATCCCCTCTGGTGCTTGCCCAACTCCTTCCTTATCTGACCCACAAATGTCAACCTTTCAGCTACAAGCACAATAAACAATCATTTAGATCACAATAAAATTGCATGAATATATTTACTACGAAAAGAAGGGAGAGAACTTGCCCTGGGGATCGAAAGAGCTCAGCTCGGCAGCGAAGAGGGCATCCTCCGACAAGAGGGCACTAGCCGATAACACCCGACCACTACGAAGGGTTACCAAATCTCTCTTCTCCTGCTCAGACAACTTCGGGCGCGCTTCTGGATCTTTCACATAGCTCGTCCATGTCTAAGGGAAATCCGAGCCAATGTTCCCCTCGGCAATGAGGAACTGAGACTTTCACTCCTTTATCGACGATGGATTATCTGAAATCATTTTGAATAATTTCTATGGACCAATGTAGGGCCACTCGGAGTTCCTCTCAGAAACCAGGTTGTAACAAACTCAGAATATGGGGAGGGTCGCGGTTACCCCGAACGGCTACACATCGAGATGAACCCGATGAGGTTGCGCTAGCTATTCGGAGCCACCATTGTCGGGCATATATTGTAAAATCTCATCACCTCCTACACCAGTAGATGGAGAGGGAACCGAAGACCTGCTCTTAAGCTTTCCTCATAGAAGAATACTCCGCGGCTCAGCTCCGTTGGGACCCTATGCTCAGCCCTCGGAAGCCATAGGGCAACGTCCCATGGGACCCTGTAATGGCGGCATATTCTGTCCAAATCCTCAAGGGTTATCTCAGAGGCTACATCGTTCAGGCCCTTCATGTTGCCGGGTTGAAGGATAAAGCACAGACAAGCTCGCAAGAGTTTTGGGGAAGGAAGAAAAATCTCTAAGGAAGAAACGAGAAGGCATTGCAGAAGGGACGCCACCCTAACCCTTTCCCCTCTTTAAAAAGCATTTCAGAAGGAAAACCCTGAATGCTAAAAGTTCTGTTGGCCCAGATGGCAACCCAAGAGGGGGGGGGAGGGGGGATGAATTGGGTTCTTAAAAATTTTAAGTCTTTTTAACTTTAATTGATTAGTTAGCAAAATGTGCAAGTGAGAGGCTAACTTTAATCAATACACAAGCAAATAATAAAGAGAGATAGAGAGAGAGAAATATAGCACGACAAACACAAGATAATTTTATAGTGGTTCGGTGCAACCAACACCTACGTCCACTCCCAAGATTCACTTGGGTCCACACTATAATCTATTCGATTACAGCCGAGTTGTTTTACAAGTTCACAACTCAAACTTGTTGTTTTCCCGGGATCACAACGAACCCAGCCGATTTTACACGGGCTCACCAGCACAAAACCCTACACGTTGTTTTTCACGGGCTCACAACTAACCCAAAACGTAAGCTAACCCAAGCTTACAATGAGGTATAACAACCTCCACTGATTCAATCTACTTTGAATCAGTACCCAAGAAAATAAATCAAAGATTTAAATATAGAAATGCTCCTCTTGAGAAAATATACAAATAAAGTATAAAAAGGGTTAGAAAAGCCTGATAAGATTGCAGATGGTTGTGGCTTTGGCTTTCTTCCTTCTCCTCTTTAACTCCTCTTGAAGTATTGAATCAGGCCTCAGCAAGATTCTTAGCTGTTTGAAAACTTTGGAGTTGAGATGAAGCTTTTTCTCCTTTTATTGAATGTCGAAAATCCTTCGATTTGATCTTTGAAAAGCTTTTGGATTTTCTTTTGACTTTTGTGGATTGATAATCTGGAGCAGATGAAACTTCCTCTTTGATTTCACTCCTTTTGAATCACTCTATTTTGAACTGGAGGATTTTTCCAATAAAGCTCTGTTTTTCCTCTTTCTAAAAGATTTTCTTTTCCTCTCTATCTTGCTCTCTTGCTCCTTCTCACTTTGATTTGAAATAGGCTCCTCTATTTATAGATTCTGCAAGGATATAGCCGTTAGAAACACAGAAAATAGCCGTTATTTGAAAATCTTACCGTTGGAGCTGATGTGTCATCGTGAAAAATCGCGCCCAGATTTCATGGAGTCGACTCGAGCTTTGTGGGAGTCGGCTTGAACAGTCCAATCCAGAAACACCTAACTTTCAGGGGTTGACTCGAGATATGCGGGTAGTCGACTCGAGAAGTGCTAAAAAATGAGCCTTTCTGCTGTCTGAGTCGAGTCGGCTCGCACAGTCCATGAGTCGGCTCGCGAAGGTTCAGGGGTCACTCTTGAAAACTCAAGTGTCGACTCAGGACAACATTGAAATCAGACATTTGGGGAGTCGACTCGGAAACCCTTGAGTCGGCTCGGGAGCGATACAAAAATCAGAAAAATATTCTGACAGACTTTAAAACTCATCTTAAATAAATTTAAATAATATTTGACTTGAATATAATAAATATGCCATTAAGCATGAATTCAAGACATGTTTCAAGAAATCATTGATTGAAATATAAGTGTAAGAATTCCTTTTTGAAATCTCAATATAGAGCTTGAAACTTCTTTTTTTTTTTTTCAAATTGATTCAAAAACTCAGTGAATTTAAATTTAGTGTCCATTGCTTTCATTTTGAATAAGATCAAGGTTTTTTGATAATAAACTTATTTCCTTTAAAATACTCATGGCTTTTGGAAATCATCAAAATCAATAAAGTTGGGGCAATTATGTTTCAATAATTTCTCAACAATCTCCCCTTTTTGATGATGACAAAAACATTGAGTATATGCATTATAAATTGAAAAATTTATGATACCAAAATCAACTTTTGTGTTCATGGAAAGGCTCCCCTCAATGAGGTAGCTCCCCCTATGAACCTCAATTTTATAATTCATTCAAAATTTTTCAAATTCAAAAACTTAAGCAAATAAACCTTTTTCTTTATGAAATTCAAATTATCTCTTCCCCTTATATGAAACATATATTTTCTTTTTCTTATTTAATTCTCTCCCCCTTATTTAATTAGGGCAATTAAAAGCATATAAGGTTTAATGATGATGCATATACGATTAAATCATATAAATCTCTCCCCCTTTTTTGTAATCAACAAAAAGGTTGAGATGCATCAGAGTATCAACTTGATTAAATTCATTCGAATTCATTTAGCATCTAAGTTATCAATTGAGTATTGAGATATTCAAAATTATATCAAATTAAACATAAGCATTCAAGGATATTCAAAGGTACTCATAATTGAAATGAACATAACTTTTCTCATTACTTCAAAGTAAGTCAAATTACATCAAAATGTAACACAATCTTAAATTCATCAAAGTTCAAATACATTCATATTAAAGCAAAACTTCCTAGATACAATCTAGTAAGGAAATCTAGAAATACAAACTAAGATAAGTGTCAAAATCATTTGACACGCTTGAAAATTAAACTTTTTAAGTGTCCAATCATTTCCATGATATCCTCCTTTTGAGATTTGTTAAAATCATTCATAGTTATTTGAATCTGATCAACTGCTGCATCAATATCTCTTCTTAATTGATTGGTTCTATCAAGATACACATTGGATCCATCAGCTATCCCTTGAAGTCTTTCAAATATCTTCTTAAGCTCAGCATTGAGTGAATCCACATGAGTACCAACAGAAAATGAAAATAAGTCAAGTCTAGAAATGATGTCATCCTTTAATTCTCTAATATCTTCTCTCAATTGACCAATTTCATCTTTCCTTTGATTATCAAATTCTGCAAACATAGCTCTAAGTTGAGATAACTGCTCATCTGAAAATCTCACAGAAGAAGATGAAGCCTGAGGTGGAGGAGAATAATGCATGCTAGGTCCTGCCTCAGATGGTCCAGCAACAGAAGGTCCAACCTCGACCTCAGCTCCAATGTCTTCAACTCTGTCCTCCTCAGCTCTAACATCTTCTTGACCTTTTCTTATCCAGCTCCCATTAACTTTCTTGAAGCCCATGCGGTGAATAGTGGCCAATGAATAGTAGTCAGTATGTCTCAAATTTCTCCTGGGCTCACTATCATAATTTCAATTCCTTGGCTTCTGAATAACTGTGTCAAGATCATGCCATAGGGAAGACAGGATTTCCTCTTACTCCCACAATCAGCTATATACCATAATATCATAATGGTAAGTTGATTGGCTTGCCTGAAACTACAGCATCCATAAAAAAGATATCTCTCTCAGACAAGTAGTCAAACCGGCCTGTCTTAGGGAAAAGAATCCTGCTGCAGATGTTATGAAGCAATCTCAAGTCCAGTGGCAGTTGATTGCAAAAACTTCTTCAAATCCCTCAAAATTTCTATTCAATAATCTGGTGAGGGCAGGTGACCTATCCTCTGGGTCAAAAGTGGAAGGTCCTGATAGGGGTAAGTCCAATAATTAGAAAGAATGACGGCAGTGACATTCAAACCAACTCCTCTAACAATGCTGACCAATCCATTGTCCCCTCTAGTCAAATTTCTATAAAACTCTTTAACTAATGCTGGGTATGTTGGACAGTCTAAGGAGCATAACTTTTCAAATCCCATTTCCTTCAACTGTGATCCTACAAGCAATCCTCTCTCTCAAACAAATCAAAGTCAAACTTCCTTCCAGTAATGACTCTACTGCAAGTGATCTACCTGAGGAGTAGTGGCAGTAGGAGCAGGCGAGTCGTCTGAAGAGGAAGCAGACGAAGTGTCCGGAGTCGGCTCGCGAACGGGTCGACGCACGGTTTCTTCCTTTTCATCCCGGCACCGCTACTACTAGCACCACGGGTTTTGGGGGCCATTGAATCAAGGTGGAATGATTGTTTAAGGATTTTGGAAGATTTTGGAAAGTTTGAAGGGTTTTGGAGGGTTTTGAAAATGATTTGGAATGATTAGAATCGATCGATGGGTCGGCTCGTGCCCTAATAAAGCGATTTGGGACCACGTCGAGTCGACTCGCGCAAAGCAGAGTCGGCTCGGTAAGTCACAGAGCGTAGACACGATCTCGAGTCGACTCGCTCAGAGAAGGGGTCGACTCCTGAGTTTCAGCAGAAACTCGAGTCGACTCCGATACTCTTGAGTCGGCTCCGAAACCATTTCAGAGTAAAAAATCAAAATTTTTCAAGTGTCTGAAATGAACCCGGATTTGATCTTTGAGTATGATTAAAAATCATGGATTTTGATAGATCAAATTGATATGAGTTCTAGATAAAATTTCCTTAAGATTTTGAGAAATTGAAAGAACTCTAGATATATTTCCTTAGAGGTTTCAAAATCTATCCAAAAGGGTTACAAATTCCTAACTCTCCTCTAAGATAACAAAATCTTTCTTCGCTTAAAGGTTTTGTAAAGATGTCAGCTAGTTGTTCTTCAGTGTTTACATAATCTAAACAAATTTCATCATTAGCTACATGTTCCCTTATAAAATGATATCTAATTTCTATGTGTTTTGTCCTTGAGTGTTGAATCGGATTTTTAGTTAAATTGATTGCGCTAGTGTTATCACATCTTATGGGTGTTTTATCAAGTGTGATACCATAGTCTTCAAGTTGTCGCTTAATCCATAGGATTTGCGCACAGCAACTTCCAGCTGCTACATATTCAGCTTCAGTAGTTGATAATGCAACTGAATTTTGCTTTTTGCTAAACCATGTGATTAAGTTACTTCCTAAGAAATGGCATGCACCACTTGTGCTTTTTCTATCTAGTTTACATCCAGCATAATCAGAATCCGAATATGCAATTAGGTTTAAAGTTGAGTCTCTAGAATACCATAAACCTACATTTTTGTTCCATTTAAGTATCTTAAAATTCTTTTAACAGCTATTAAATGTGATTCTTTAGGTTCAGATTGAAATCTAGCACATAAACATACTGAAAACATAATATCTGGTCTACTTGCTGTTAAATAAAGAAGGGATCCGATAATACCTCGATAATACTTTTGATCAACCTTTTTACCTTCTTCATCTTTGTCCAGCTTGCATGAAGGACTCATTGGAGTTCCGAGGGGTTTCATTGTTTCCATACCAAACTTTTTGAGTAGTTCTCTTGTGTATTTGGTTTGGTTGATAAAGATTCCCTCTTGCTTGTTTGATTGGAGTCCAAGGAAGAAGTTGAGTTCTCCCATCATGCTCATCTCGAATTCTCCCTGCATCAACTTTGCAAATTCTTGACAAAGAGAATCGTTAGTAGCACCAAAAATAATGTCATCTACGTATATTTGTACTACAAGCAAATCTTTATTTTTTCTTTTCAAAAATAGTGTTTTATCAACATTACCTCTTGTAAAATCATTTTCTATTAAGAATTTACTTAACCTATCATACCAAGCTCTAGGTGCTTGTTTCAAACCATATAAAGCTTTGTGCAATTTAAAAACGTGATTTGTAAATTCATGATCTTCAAAACCTGGTGGTTGTTCTACATAAACTTCTTCATTTATAAATCCATTTAAAAATGCGCTTTTAACGTCCATTTGAAATAAGTTAAAATTCATGTGACATGCAAATGCAAGTAACAATCTAATGGCTTCCAATCTAGCTACAGGTGCAAAGGTTTCATCAAAATCAATACCTTCCTCTTGATTATATCCTTTTGCAACTAATCTAGCTTTGTTTCTAATTACTATGCCATTTTCATCTAATTTATTTCTAAAAACCCATTTTGATCCTATTACTGAATGATTTTTAGGTCTTTCAACTAGTGTCCAAACATTATTTCTAGTAAATTGATTTAGTTCTTCTTGCATTGCTATCATCCAATTA
The DNA here is from genome assembly GCA_900491605.1 of Calamus simplicifolius. Taxonomy (NCBI): domain Eukaryota; kingdom Viridiplantae; phylum Streptophyta; class Magnoliopsida; order Arecales; family Arecaceae; genus Calamus; species Calamus simplicifolius. Next base: position 97,249 of record UESW01003896.1, read on the forward strand.
TTATCTTTCTCGGCTTCTTCAATAGTTTTAGGTTCAATTTGAGAGACAAATGCAAGATGATTACTAATATTTCTCATAAATGATCTAGTTCTTATTCCTTGAGAAGGATCACCTATAATCAATTCCTTAGGATGACTATAAGCATATCTCAATCTTTGGAAGATCTATATCATTATGATCATTATTATCATCACCGACCTTATGTGAATCATCATCTTTAGCCTCTTGTTCATGATCAGAAGATACTTCAATATTAAGTTTTTCAAGATCTTTTTCAATTATGTTTGTATCTTCCTCATCATCAATCTTTTCAGATCCAGTTGCTAAAGATTCATCAAAAACTACATGTATGGATTCTTCTACATTAAGGTTTTCTTGTTAAAGATTCTATATGCCTTACTAGTCGTTGAATAACTAGAAAAATTCCTTCATCAGATTTAGCATCAAATTTTCTAAGTTGTTTTTACCATTATTATGAATGAAACATTTACATCCAAATGCATGAAAGTATTTTATATTTGGTTTTCTTTCATTCCATAATTCATAAGGTGTTTTCTTTAATATTGGTCTTATTAATGCTCTATTTAAGATGTAACATGCTGTGTTAATTGCTTCCGCCCAAAAATACTTTGGTAAGTTGCTTTCGCATAGCATGGTACGGGCCATGTCTTCTAAGGTTCTATTTTTTCTTTCAACTACACCATTTTGTTGTGGAGTCCTAGGGGCTGAAAAGTTATGATTAATTCCATTTTCAGAACAAAAACTTTCAAATAAGTGATTTTCAAATTCAGTTCCATGATCACTTCTTAGAGACACTATGGTAGTGTTTTTCTCATTTGTGACTTTCTTGAAGAATTTCAGAAATATCGAGAAAGTCTCATCTTTGTGAGCTAAAAACATCCCAAGTGTACCTAGAGTAATCATCTACAATCACTAGACCATATTTCTTTCCTCCTAGACTTGTGGTTCTAGTTGGTCCGAAAAGATCCATGTGAAGTAGCTCTAGAGGCCTAGAAGTTGAAACAGTGTTTTTAGATTTGAAAGAACTTCTAGTTTGTTTTCCAAATTGACATGCATCACAGATTTTGTTATTTTCAAAATCTAATTTAGGTAAACCTTTAACTAAATCCATCTTAATTAGTTTTGAAATAAGTGTGTGCTTGCGTGACCTAATCTACGATGCCATAACCATCCAATATCATTTATGTTAGCATTGTCAGCAATTAGGCAATGACTACTTTCAGATAATTTGTCTAAGTCAACTAAGTACACATTGCCATGTCTATAACCAGTAAAAACATGCTATCATTAATGGAATCAGATACTATGCAAATAGAAGATTTAAATGAAACATTAAAGTTCTTATCACATAGTTGGCTTATACTAATTAAATTGTGCTTTAAACCATCAACATAAAGTACATTATCAATAAGTATAGATGGAGTTATGCGAACTTTACCAAGGCCCATAATTTGACCTTTACCATTATCGCCAAACGTCACAACTCCACCTTTCTTTTCTTCTAGGGTGATGAATTCCTCTTTGTCACCCGTCATATGTCTTGAGCAGCCACTATCAAGATACCACTTTTTCTTTGATCTTTTGGCTACAAGATATTCCTGCAATATAATCAAACTTTATGTTTAGGTACCCAAGCTTTCTTGGGTCCTTCATGGTTAGTAGCAACAAAAATTGTTCCTTTCGGAACCCATATTTTCTTTGCTTTAACATTTAACTTGTTGTTATTATTTAATGTTTTGCATTCAAATGATTTATGACCTTTTTCATTGCATTTAAAACAAGTTATATTACTTTGATTGGCTTTTACAAAAATATTCTTTAAAGATTTTTGTTTTCTATACGTATTATAACTAGGCCAGCTTTATCGAAAACAGCTTTTTGATTATCTAAAATCATGTTTAGTTTAGTTGAACTTAAGGTGAATTTCTCAACAATGTCTTTATATTTTATAACTTCTTTCTTTAATGAGTCATTGTCTTTAACTTGCTGTTCTTTTTCTAAAGCTAAGGTTTCTAATTGATCTTTTAAATCTTTTATTGAGTTTTTAGTTTCAGATTTCAACAAATCTATTTCTTGATTAAAATTATCTCTTTCTTTGCTAAATTCTTCTTTTTCATTAGTTAAGTTCTTTACTTCCAAAGCTAATTCATTTTTACTTTTAGCTAAGTTAATATTGTCATTTTTCAAAAACTTATACTTCTTTTTCAAAGATTTAAAATCAATCCTAAGTTCATTGAAAGCTTCAAACATTTCATCAAATGTAAATTCATCATTGGGGGTTTCGGTACTTACCTCTTCGTTGTCGTCCGCCATGAAGCAAACATTAGCAACTTCTTTTTGTTCTTCTTCTTCGGAAGAAGACTCTTCACTGTCAGTCCAAGTTGCCATGTAGGCCTTTTTCTTTTTCTTGTAGGCCTTCTTAAGTAAAGGACAGTCATATCTAAAATGCCCTGGCTTTTTACATTCATAACATACCAAGGGCTCTTTCTCTTTATCCTTTTCCTTTTTCTTATCCTTTTCTTTTTCTCCTTCCATTTTTGAAACAAATCTCTTTTTGTGGAAGGGCCTCCTTCTTTGCATAAACTTCTTGAATTTCCTTGCAAGGAGGGCTGTCTCATCATCATCATCCTCTTCATCATCGCTGCTGCTTACTTCCTTTCCGCAGCTTTGAGGGCGATGGTCTTCTTCTTTCTTGACTCATCCTCATTGACATGTTGTATAACTTGAAGCTCATGAGTCATCAGCGAACCAAGAAGCTCTTCCAATGGTAGGATGTTCAGATCTTTGGCTTCTTGTATGGTGGTCACCTTGGCTTCCCAAGTCCTTGGAAGTGACCTAAGAATTTTGCGAACAAGCTCAGAGTTAGTATAAACTTTCCAAGACTTTTTAAATCATTCACAATATCAGTGAATCTAGTGAACATGCATGTGATGGTTTCAGTTTGTTCCATTGTAAACAATTCATATTTATGAACCAAAATGTTTATTTTTGATTCCTTTACTTGGTTTGTTCCTTCATGTGTTATTTCCAACCTATCCCAAATTTCTTTTGCGGAATTACATGTTGAGATTCGGTTGAATTCATTAGAGTCTAAGGAACAATATAAAATGTTAATGGCTTTAGCATTTAATTGAGCCATTCTTCTATCATTATCATTCCAATCCCTTTCGGGCTTAGGAACAAGAATGCCTTCAACTAAGTGTGTGGGTGTACTAGGTCCATTAGTTATTACTCCCCATAATTCATAGTCAGAAGCTTGAATGAATATTCTCATTCTTGCTTTCCAATATGAATAGTTGGTTCCATTAAATAAAGGAGGTCGATTCGTAGAATGACCTTCAGCAAAACATGAACCACTTTGTGTTGCCATAAGGATCTTTAGCCCTTGATCGTGAGATCAAATTCTAAATGAGCACTTGCTCTGATACCAATTGTTGGCCCAGATGGCAACCCAAGAGGGGGGGGGGGGTGAATTGGGTTCTTAAAAATTTTAAGTCTTTTTAACTTTAATTGATTAGTTAGCAAAATGTGCAAGTGAGAGGCTAACTTTAATCAATACACAAGCAAATAATAAAGAGAGATAGAGAGAGAAAATATAGCACGACAAACACAAGATAATTTTATAGTGGTTCGGTGCAACCAACACCTACGTCCACTCCCAAGATTCACTTGGGTCCACACTATAATCTCTTCGATTACAGCCGAGTTGTTTACAAGTTCACAACTCAAACTTGTTGTTTTCCCGGGATCACAATGAACTCAGCCGGTTTTACATGGGCTCACCAGCACAAAACCCTACACGTTGTTTTTCACGGGCTCATAACTAACCGAAAACGTAAGCTAACCCAAGCTTACAACGAGGTATAACAACCTCCACTGATTCAATCTACTTTGAATCAGTACCCAAGAAAATAAATCAGAGATTTAAATATAGAAATGCTCCTCTTGAGCAAATATACAAATAAAGTATAAAAAGGGTTAGAAAAGCCTGATAAGATTGCAGATGGTTGTGGCTTTGGCTTTCTTCCTTCTCCTCTTTAACTCCTCTTGAAGTATTGAATCAGGCCTCAGCAAGATTCTTAGCCATTTGAAAACTTTGGAGTTGAGATGAAGCTTTTTCTCCTTTTGTTGAATGTTGAAAATCCTTCGATTTGATCTTTGAAAAGCTTTTGGATTTTCTTTTGACTCTTGTGGATTGATAATCTGGAGCAGATGAAACTTCCTCTTTGATTTCACTTCTTTTGAATCACTCTATTTTGAACTGGAGGATTTTTCCAATAAAGCTCTGTTTTTTCCTCTTTCTAAAAGATTTCTTTTTCCTCTCTATCTTGCTCTCTTGCTCCTTCTCACTTTGATTTGAAATAGGCTCCTCTATTTATAGATTCTGCAAGGATATAGCCGTTAGAAACATAGAAATATAGCCGTTATTGAAAATCTTACCGTTGGAGCTGATGTGTCATCGTGAAAAATCGTGCCCAGATTTCGTGGAGTCGACTCGAGCTTTGTGGGAGTCGGCTCGAATAGTCCAATCCAGAAACACCTAACTTTCAGGGTCGATTCGAGATATGCAGGGAGTCGACTCGAGAAGTGCTAAAAATGAGCTTTTCTACTGTCTGAGTCGAGTCGGCTCGCACAGTCCATGAGTCAGCTCGTGAAGGTTCAGGGGTCAACTCTTGAAAACTCAAGTGTCGACTCAGGACAACATTGAAAATCAGACATTTGGGGAGTCGACTCGAAACCCTTGAGTCGGCTCGGGAGCGATACAAAAATCAGAAAAATGTTCTGATAGACTTTAAAACTCATCTTAAATAAATTTAAATAATATTTTGACTTGAATACAATAAATATGCCATTAAGCATAAATTCAAGACATCTTTCAAGAAATCATTGATTGAAATATAATGTGTAAGAATTCCTTTTTGAAATCTTCAATATAGAGCTTGAAACTTCTTCTTTTTTTTCAAATTGATTCAAAACTCAGTGAATTTAAACATTTAGTGTCCATTGCTTTCATTTTGAATAAGCTCAAGGTTTTTTGATTAATAAACTTATTATTTCCTTTAAAATACTCATGGCTTTTGGAAATCATCAAAATCAATAAAGTTGGGGCAATTATGTTTCAATAATTTCTCAACAAGTTCCATTATGGGCACCATAAACATAGGAGTCTCGCCATGTGGGACCTCCCAATCACCGCCCACAAGAAACGAGGGGTTTCCTTCTCGTGCAATGATAAAAAATGATAACGAAGCGATGCCTTGTCATTTATGAGACCATCATTGCGCACCTCTTCGGAATCCTCTGAATGAGGTTATTCTAGAACTCTACTCCCTACATCCGAATTTATACTTCGGACTAGGGAGTGGGGGGCATGTGATGAGGGGTAAAATTATCATCGCATTAATGTTCGCGTGTACCGTCAATTGAGTCGAGACCAATCTCAACATCCATCAGCCAGCTGTCATATCCGAAAGGCAGCAAAGCTGAATCACCTTCAGCAGAGTCAAGTCGCCTCGACGAACCGAGCTATTCCTATCCCTCAGCAAATCGAGCCATCATCATGCCTCGGTGAACCGAGCCATTCCCATCCCTCGGCAAACTGAGCCATTCTCATCCCTTGGCGAACCAAGCTATTCTACGCCTCGGCGAACCAAGCTGTCCTACGCCTCGGCTGGACCGAGGTACTCAAGCGCCTCTGCGGAATCAAGTGCAGAAGAGTTCAAATTCATGATAGCTGAACAAGATTTCTAACGGAGAATCATGCAAGCAATACCAGAAGTGGCCTAAGGCCTATAGAGGTGGCCTAGGGTCTACAAAATTGCTGAATCTCAAGGCATCAACCAGCTCTCCCAACCATCGATTTCCTAACTAACTAGATACTGGCCCCACCGGCCCCCTTAACAAACTTGATTCGAATTCGATTCGAATCACAACGATTTTCGGACCTCCTGTGACATGCCCAAGGAATCAGGTGATCTTCTATAAATACCACAGTCCTGAAGCCTCTCAGGTACTCTCTCACTAACTCTCAGACTAAAAAACTCCATTGAAGCTTGAGCAGATCTCTGAGTTCTCGGAAGACCACCCATCTAGAGGAACTCTTCTGTAAGTGCCTTCTCCTCATATCTACTTGCTGTGAATCTTCACTGACTTGAGCGTCAGAGGGTCTTCCGCAAAGGGCCATCTCAAAACACCCTCTGCGTGAGGACTGTCTTGCAGGTTCCACCTCGGACGAGAGATCAGTGTCCGGATCCGGAGCTGGGCTGCACCCGAGTCGAAGAGCGGATTTCCGTGGCAACAATGCCTAAGCATATATATTGGCTGTTCACTTGAATATAAGTTTCTTTTTGGTAAATTGCTTAGAAATTTTAAATACTTGACTGCTCTCTTTGAGATTCATCTTGGCATCTTGCATCATTTTGGTGCTTATCTTTAGTCTTTCGACATCTGTCATTTCAGATGTATGGAAACATTTCAGATGTATGGAGCAGCTGCTTCATATCCATACTTTCATGGATTAATCAAGTTTGCCTATCCACAAACAGCCTTAGTTTTAGTAAATGATCCCTTGATTAGTATGATCTAGCCCTTCTGTTCAAATATGGCATATTGCCCACTGGAATCCTAATGTCTCACCATGCTTAGCTCGGGACTTGGTTTTGCTCTGTTGTTTAACTTGGTACAAGTTTATCTTTGTAAATTAATTTATATTTTAAAAAAGATCGACAAACTTATATGCTGCCGTGAAGAATACCATGAGGTGGATGCTAAGTGGAAGATAGCGCCTGTTCCAAAATGATGAAGCGATGACAAGGCGTCTACTGCATCCAAGGTGTTTGATTTTTGTGCTAATTATATTTTTATAGCATCTACTGCATCCAAGATGTTTGATATTTGGTATGCGGCCTTACGGTAATGGATACTGGTAACAAGTCTTGTTTTTGACGAGGTGCAACCCAGATATTGTTAGACTTAATTTGCTTAAACATAATTACCTCCAGCCATTATTATTTAATGGTGGTAAGGAATCCGATCTTCCCGGTTTTCCTTTGGACTGCACGGGAGATCTTCCTTTCTCTTCTCGATGGATCGGTCTTCTAATCAATGAGCTCTCACATTCAGATGGTGTATGCCTTCAGGATTGCTCTTGATCAGGGTGTATGCCTTCAGGATTGCTCTTGATCAGGGACTCAATTCCAATGCCTCCGCTTTTAGGTTTCTCTCTCGAGAATCTTAGGATCTCTCTCGAGAATCCTGTTCTAAAACCTTAGGATCTCTCGCGAGAACCATGTTCTAAAACCTTAGGATTTCTCTCGAGAACCATGTTGTAAAACCTTAGGATGGGTCCCCTTTTATACCCAATTCCTTCACCGCATGCCCCATCAAGCGAGCGTTCAGGTATTAAGGGAGGGGGGCTGTTATCACTTTAATAGGAGAAACGTTTAGTCAATAAAATAGGACCATTAAGTAACGGGTTATTACATTCTCCCACTTGGTCCATATATTTTATCAACACTGAATAAGAAACTAAATACATGAATCATAGCGATAGGTCCTCTATAATTGAGTATTATCTTCTATGTATTACAATGCATTCAATTTCTTTATCACCATTCCAAATGTGACAACATAACATAATGAATAAACCATATGTTTATTCAGAGTCCAAAAGAAAAGTTTGTCATTTCTCAAAAGTCATATAACGTGTACACCTGAATGAGAAATAAACAAACGATTGAAATAAGAGTTTCTTTGTACAAATTGTTATCAATACAATTATATCATGGAACCAACTCCCATTCTTATCACATGATCCTTAAACTTCTTAGTTGGCATGCCTTTAGTCAAAGGATCAGCTATCATCAATTCAGTGCTAACGTGTTCTATGACCACTTTGTTCTCTTTAACACGTTCTCTTATGGCTAAATACTTAATGTCGATATGTTTACTTCGACTACCACTCTTATGGTTTTTAGCCAAAAATACAGCAGCTGAATTGTCACAGTACAATTTAATTGCCTAGTAATGGAGTCAACAATTCTAAGCCCTGAGATGAAACTCTTCAACCATACACCTTGCGATGTAGCCTCAAAACAAGCAACGAACTCCGCTTCCATAGTAGAGGTAGCAGTCAAGGTCTGCTTTGCACTCCTCCATGATATGGCTCCACCAGCTAACATAAATATAAATCCTGATGTTGATTTCCGAGAATCAACGCAGCCAGCAAAGTCCGAATCTGAGTAGCCCTCTATCTCCAAATGATCAGTTTGTCTATACATGAGCATGTAGTCCTTGGTCCCTTGAAGATACCTCATGACCTTTTTAGCAGCTCTCCAGTGGTCTAAACCTGGATTACTCTGATATCTTCCCAACATTCCTACTGCAAATGCAATGTCAGGTCTTGTGCAAACCTGAGCATACATTAGGCTTCCAACAGCTGAAGCATATGGAATGTTGTGCATCTGTTCCCGTTCAAGTTCATTTTTAGGGCACTGGTTCAAAGCGAACTTGTCACCCTTCACTATAGGTGCAACACTTGGTGAACAATTTTTCATCCGAAATCTCTCCAAGACTTTATTGATATAAGTTTCTTGAGACAATCCCAAAATGCCTCGAGATCTTTCTCTATGGATCTTAATGCCAATGACATAAGATGCCTCACTCATATCTTTCATATCAAAATTTTTAGAGAGAAATTGTTTCACCTCATGTAGCAACCCTTTATCATTGGTTGCAAGTAGAATGTCATCCACATATAGGACCAAGAAACAAATTTTGCTCCCACTAACCTTCTGGTATATACATTGATCCATGATGTTCTCTTCAAAACCAAAGGAAGAGATCACATCATGAAATTTTAAATACCACTGACGTGAGGCTTGTTTCAATCCATATATGGATTTCTTAAGTTTGCAAACCAAATGCTCACCATCACTAGAGGAAAATCCTTCAGGCTGTTTCATGTAAACCTCTTCCTCTAGATCTCCATTAAGGAATGCGGTCTTCACATCCATTTGATGTAACTCAAAATCAAAATGAGCTACCAATGCCATAATTATTCGGAGAGAGTCTTTCTTGGATACAGGAGAAAATGTCTCCGTGTAGTCGATTCCTTCCCTCTGAGTGAATCCTTTGGCAACGAGTCTTGCTTTATATCTCTCAATGTTGCCTTGTGAGTCTTTCTTTATTTTGAAGATCCATCTACATCCAATGGCTTTTTACACCATCAGGCAACTCAACAAGATCCCAGACTCGATTAGATGCCATAGATTCCATCTCTTCTTTCATGGCATTGAACCACAAGTTTGATTCCTTAGAACTCATGGCTTGTGAAAACGTTTCAGGATCATTTTCGGCTCCAATGTTATAGTCAGATTCATGTAGATACACAACATAATCACTAGGAATTGCTGATTTCTTTATTCTAGTTGATCTTCTTAATGTTGTGTCAATGACCTCTTGAGGAGTATCTTGCACAACTGATTGTTGATGAACAACACGATCTTCTAGATTACCATCAGCTTGTGAAATCTCAATGACTGGTTGTTGGGCACTTAATTGAGTTTGAGGAGTGCTATAAATAACAACCAATCCCTCACTTGAAGTGGAAGCTGGAATAACTGAATGATCTTTCTCAGAAGAAGCCAAATACTGAGATTGATCACTCCCACTGATCAAGTCATTCTCAAGAAATTTTGCATTTCTTGATTCCACAATCCTAGTGCTGTGAGATGGACAATAAAATCTATAACCCTTGGACTTCTCAGCATATCCAATAAAGTATCCACTAATAGTCCTTGGGTCTAGTTTCTTTTCTTGTGGATTATAGACTCTTACTTCAGATGGGCATCCCCAAACACGTATATGTTGCAGACTCGGTTTCCAACCTTTAAATAACTCAAATGGCGTTTTGGAAACAGCCTTGGTTGGAACCCGATTCAATATATACGCAGCAGTTTTAAGAGCTTCAGTCCACAAGGATTTAGGTAACTTAGAGCTGACAATCATGCTCCTTACCATGTCCAATAATGTCCGGTTTCTCCTTTCAGCTACACCGTTTTGGTCAGGAGACCCTGGCATGGTGTATTGTGCAACAATTCCATTTTCTTCAAGAAACCGAGCAAACGGACCAGGTGCTTGTCCATTCTCAGTGTATCTACCATAATATTCTCCACCTCTATCTGACCTCACGATTTTAATTTGCTTGCCGCATTGTTTCTCTACTTCTGCCTTAAATACCTTAAAGGCATCTAATGCTTCGTTCTTATTATGAAGTAGGTAGAGATACATATATCGTGAATAGTCATCAATAAATGAGATGAAGTATCTCTGACCATACGAATCCATATCTGGGCTACAGATATCCGTATGTATGATCTCCAGTATTTCCGAACTTCTCTTGGCATTTTTCTTGGACTTGTTGGTTTGCTTTCCCTTTATGCAGTCCACACAAGTGTCAAAATCAGTAAAATCAAGAGTATCAAGTACTCCATCTTTTACTAATCTTTTAATTCTCTCAATGGAGATATGACCTAATCTCCGATGCCACAAAATAGAGGAATTCTCATTTATAACACATCTTTTCATACCAGTTTGGGCGTGCATCACATTATAGGTGGTATTATTTTTCAGATTGATTTGGAAAAGATTGTCTGACAATGTACCATTCCCAATAAGCTTAGATTTATAAAATAAATCAACAGAGCTTTTATTAAAATTAAAGGAATATCCTGCTGGTACAAGCCTTGACACTGAAATCAAATTTCTAGAGAAACTTGGAATATAAAATGTCTTTTCCAAATCCAAAACAAAACCAGAATGTAAAATAAGTCTGCACGTTCCAATTGCTTCCACATGTGAACCCATCTTGTTTCCTGAATAGATGCTTTGTTCACTTCCCAATGGTTTCCTTTGATTTAGAAAACCCTGCAAGGTATTTGAAACATGGATTGTAGAACCAGAATCAATCCACCATGTGTTATGACATATAACCAAATTGGATTCATGACATACGAATGAGGTTAGAGTACCTTTCTTGTCAAGCCAAGCTTTGAATTTGAGACAATCTTTCTTTATATGTCCTTTCTTCTTGCAAAAGAAGCACTTGGACTCCTTCTTGTCTTCTGTATGGATGGATACTTTACCCTTTCCTTTGCGTTTGGCTTTGGGAGCTTTAGTCTTTCTGTGAGTGACTAAATGTGCACTTTCTCCCATTTCTAAAATCAGCCTCCCTTCCTCTTGAACACACATGGTCAGAAGTTCATTAATTGACCATTTGTCCTTATGTGTATTGTAAGATATTTTGAAGGGACTATATTGCTGTGGGAGTGAGCTCAAAATAAAGTGCACCAAGAAAGATTCTGACATCTCAACCTCTAGGGATTTCAACTGAGCCGCAATGTCCCTCATCTTCATGATGTGCTCACGCACACCTCCAACCGTAGTGAGCTTCATTGATGATAATTTTGTCATTAGGGTGCTAGCCATTGCCTTATCTGAAGACTCAAATTGTGCATCAATAGCCTTCAGAAGTTCCTTGACATTTTTGCACTCAGGAATTGAACCACGTATACTAGCAGAAATTTTAGTACGTATGAACATCATACTGAGGCGATTGGACCGTTCCCATCGTTCATACGCAGCAATCTCAGCCTGAGTGCTAGTAGATGTAACTGAATGTGGTTCATCCTTCCTGATAGCATAGTCAATATCCATGCACCCTAATTGAAGAAGAATTCTCTCCTTCCATAATTTATAATTATCACCACTTAAATCGGGAATGTCACATTTCATATCAGAAATATTAACAGGCAAAATAGCTGCATAAAAATAAAATCATGTTCATGTAATTGAATTTGAGGCATATAACTTGATGTCATGTTTTACCAATGTAAACATGCAATAACATGAATCAATAACATACAATAACTACCTGTGGGCTAAGTTATTATACTCAAATAGACTCATTAGCTTAATGATGTGACTAACAAATTATATTCCTTTCTTAATTCCTGTGGGTAATTAAGAAAATAATTTGTTATCGCATCCTAATTAATTATATTAGTGCAACAAAAATTCCTGTGGGATAAGATTCATTACATTAATATAATTAGTCACAATTAATGTCATCTAACCTTATGTGATCTTTGCAACTCAATATATAATTTTGATTAATCAAAGATGCTGTGGCTACTCCTCAATTAATCAACATCATATTGATCACATGACATTAAATGCATATAGATTAACCAATTTAGCATGATTATTAGGTAGTGATCTTAATCAACGTAACATTTCCAAATCAAGATCTGAGTTAGTCAAATTGGCCAGGCCAGTGAAAGAGAAGTGGGGGTCCCCCGTTGCTTTCCTTAGGTCAGTCAACGGAACCAATTAAGTAACCACAATCTCTTTACCTTTCTAGACACCAACTGACCAATCAGACCTTGAAAGGATTTGCACTGTGATTTTTACACTACCACCAAATTCATGCATAGAATAAATCTAGTATGCAGAACAGAAGATAACATTTCAATATCTATTTAATGAATTTTAAAATTATCATCTTAAGAAAAAATTTTGTTAATTAAAACACGTCCGGCCGTAGCTCATTATTCCCTTGGGCCAGTCTATGCAAAACACCGTAGGCATAGAGACTCAGGAGGCGTATTTTAATACAAAAATTTAAACTCAAGAAACAAATGATAAAAATAAATCATGTTACATGATTTAATAAAACATTAAACAGATAATAAATGCATTTAAAATCCAACCAATCCAGATTTTAAATCCCGTGAGAGAACGGAAAGACCATAAGCGAGAAAAACGAAAACCGAAAGTTTTCTCTCCTTTTTTTTTTTTTAATATTTCACCGATGTGGTTATTGAAGCCACGTTTCCGCTGCATTTCTCTTCTTTAGTTTTTCTTTTCTTTAATGCTACGTTTCTTTTCTTTTTCTTTCTTTCTATCTAATGCTAGAAAAGAAATCTTTAATAGAAAAGAAAGACGTTTTGTTTCCGCAAAAATCGGAATCTGAAATAGGTTTAATGGTTTCTGTCAATTCCGTGAACAAAGATAAGAACTGATCGAAACCAACCTGAGATCCGAAAAACTGAAAACGGAAAACACGCGGCATTAATTGCTTGAAAAGAGAAACTTGATAGAAATCTTCGCAAAATAAGGCAGAGGTTTTAACCTCGCTCTGATACCAAATGTTAGACTTAATTTGCTTAAACATAATTACCTCCAGCCATTATTATTTAATGGTGGTAAGGAATCTGATCTTCCTGGTTTTCCTTTGGACTACATGGGAGATCTTCCTTTCTCTTCTCGATGGATCGGTCTTCTAATCAACGAGCTCTCGCATTCAGATGGTGTATGCCTTCAGGATTGCTCTTGATCAGCCTTCAGGATTGCTCTTGATCAGGGACTCAATTCCAATGCCTCCGCTTTTAGGTTTCTCTCTCGAGAATCTTAGGATCTCTCTCGAGAACCCTGTTCTAAAACCTTAGGATCTCTCGCGAGAACCATGTTCTAAAACCTTAGGATTTCTCTCGAGAACCATGTTGTAAAACCTTAGGATGGTCCCCTTTTATACCCAATTCCTTCACCGCATGCCCCATCAAGCGAGCGTTCAGATATTAAGGGAGGGGGGCTGTTATCACTTTAATAGAGAAACGTTTAGTCAATAAAATAGGACCATTAAGCAACGGGTTATTACAGATATAACTTCTGATTTTAGGTTTGAGTCTTCCTCTCATTTTATGGACCACAAAAGAGGTTTGTATTGTTTACTTTATGAACATATTACCTATTGTTTTCCCTATTCAATTCCTGGATCTTTGTATCAACCCTGTTTGACTTAGCTCCAGAGAGCCCCTCTCCAGCTTAAGCACACTGACTGATCCCTCCCCTCTAGAGATCGGACTTCGTGTCGGTGGTTCTCAACTTCCTCATCTATAATTGCCAGCATATTATGGAGAAACCCCACTGCCAATTCTGAGGTCATGATTAATTTAGTAGCTTTAAATTTTTTTATAATAATAAAAATAAAATAAATAAAAATAAATTTCATATAAAAGACAACTAATTTGGTAGCTTTAGTGTTTAAATCTTTAAAATTAAGTTATCTAAACTATAATAGAATATTATATTTATACTGATTTTTCAAATTAATTTTAATTTTTCTTAAAAAAATATTGATTCAAACCTTCATATCAGTCATAGAGAGGGTGTACGGGCAGCGCGGGCACCAATATTGAAGCAGAAAAGAAAGATTTAAGGATAAAAAAATGACAGTTTGTTAGATTAAAAATTTACTTTGAGATGGATAAAAAATCAGTTTAATTTATCAGTTTATACCAGCTCATCAGTCAATCAAAAATATAGCGATCGATTCATCCCATTTTAATCGATATAATTGGTGGATTACAAAAATCAGACGGGTCAGAAGTCTGGTTGACAGTATGATAAAATCTGGGACCAGACCTCAATCGAGTCTTGCTCTTTGTCATCGATTCCGACAGGCCCGAGCAAGCCACTACCATCTAGAAGAACAAAACAAAGTGCATCAACATATCAAATCCAAGAAAACACTTGCAGTCTAAACAGCAACCAGTAGTCTGATTCCAAACAACCAGGCATGCTGTCATTTTAGCCATCCTAAAACTCTAAACATTTCTGACTGCAAGTACAGAACAGCCATGCTTCTCAATTCAAAATATGAAGCCTACGGTTTACAGTTTGAGTTCCAGATTTAGCACTGCCTTTGGTTCTAGTTCGTCAATGCTAGCAAGAGAATAACGTCACTGCTGTCAAGAGAATAACCCACAGGAAATACCAGCAAATCCAACTCATTTCAATAGAAAAATCCGATTGCTTTTTAATCCAATTTTCAACAATTAGTAGCATACAAAATAATATTGGCAAAACTATTCACAATTTCAATTTGGCTGCTTGGTATTGCAGAATAAAAATTCTGGCCTGGATAATAAGACAAATGCTTATATAACTGAACTATTCTTGAATAAATGCATCTTTTACACAAAGATAACAGCAAAAGGTTTCTTATTAACATAGAAACAAGAATCTTGAAACCAAAACTCTCCCAAAAGTTCTACTTCCCATTGCAACTAGCTCCATTCTCCTCATGCTTCATTGCCAATTGATATCTTAGTTCTTTTATGGCCTTGTCTCTTTTTTCTCCCAACTGTCACATGACAAAAAACACGAGAGAGAATGAGAGGGAGTTTGAATGTTTGATAAACGACTTCAACAAGACAAGAGTCTTATTTATATGTACAACTATATTTACAGTTTATATATCGCATGCGAAACCAAATTTAAACAAGAGTTGGTGATAAGAGAAGGGCACCTAGTATTTCCAAACAAATTCACTATAACCTAAATAAACAATTTTGCAATGCTAATAACAAATTGAATTCACCTACGCTGACACACCACTAAGGAATGCAAACCCAATTCATGCACTTGCTTATAATGCTGACAACTAGATTTGTAAGTAAATCTCAAATCTTTCAAACCAACGTCTTGAGTCCCAACAAGAAAGAAAAGATGAAGAAAAGAAAGAGGAAAGGAAAGGATAAGAAGAAAGAAAGAAAGAGATTGAGAAAAAGAGAGAAGAAAAAGAAAGGAAATAAGGGGACAATGTTGATGGGTATTTTTACCTCTAAACTTCCTGTATAACAAATACCTAATCTTTTTCTTCATGTTTTTTATAAATATATTTAAATATGCATAAGACAGTAAAGTTTCTTAATAGCGTGTTGTTTATTGTGTCTAGTTTAGGTTTCTCTTGCAATATGAGAGATTGAGGTAATATAAGAGATTGAATTTTAGCATACAGCCTCAAGTTTCCAAAGAATTGGTAGCAAATTTAAATCAAAGAGAGCCAAAATGATTTTAGTATTTTCTTTTTAGGACCATTAGGAATCCTATGAATTTTAATGATCACTGGACACTTTAGGAGAATGTTAGAATGCACCTGATGAAGCCGTTCCAGTTTAGATTAAATCAGCAGCTAGTTGGCAATCTACCGCTGGCAAGATTCTCTTTGAAGACCTTATCACCATACCGACTATGGTGACCGATATTACTGATAGGTATACCGAATTCATCTAGCCAAGATCCTTCATAAAACGTAAAGCGATCATTCATACTCCGATGCATAGAAGAAGAATGCCTCCTCGCCCGTGTAATGGCCTCCAACGATGCCAGGATGGAGCAGATGGAAATGCTTGATCATGTGCGCGATCGGCGTCTTCTAGCTCATCGGATTGGGCAAGTATACCTTATCAATTTCCTCCAATATATTAAAAAATATAAAATAAAAAGCTATTATTTTTTATTTAATATTTAAAATTGCTAATGAGTTGAAACTAAATATTTTCTAGTTAATATAGCTTATAGATCATAAGATCATGCTATGAATGCTTATCATGACAAGTTTATGAGTCTCTAAAAATTGATATCATAATAAGTTAACGAGTAAGAAAAAATGCTGTCATAATAAGTTAATGAGTAGGTTAGAAGTACCTCGGATTAAGTTGGGCCATACTCTAGCCTTAGCTCAAAAATATTCCTTTTAGGCTCTGGACTAAGCTTAGTTTTTTTTTTTTTTAAGATTTCAAGCCTAGGCCTAGTCTGAATCTCATTAGATCGATCCCCAACAACTCATTTGGGTCAAAAATTGGGTCAAGAGAATGATTTTAAGTTTTTAAGTACTTATATAAAAATAAATAATGTTTAAAATAATTACACCTAATAACTAAAAAATTTACTATAACATGGAGAACACATAGTTAATAGGAAATTTAGTACAAAACTTTAAAATGTCCACCATATTTTAAGATTTTAAGATTGAATTTGAACCCTTGTGAAGACCGATGCTTTGGGCATTACTTGGACTTGACTTTTAGGCTAGGTCTAGTCCGCATTAAGTAACAACTTGGGCCCAGCCTACTCTAAGTCTAGTCCGGGTTAGGTAACAACTTGGGCCCGACCTACTCTAGGTCTAGTCCAGGTTAGGTAACAACTTGGGCCAGACCAATGCTTTTATATCATTTTAGATTCAAGTAAAAAAAAAGTTCAAAACCTAATCCTTTTTTTTTTATTTAAGTCAAGTTCACGAGCCAGATCAAATTTGTGCAACATCTACATATTATTATAGAGCATAAAAAAACACATGTTCTAATTTAAAATATATTTGGTAATACAACATACTTTTAGATGCCCAAACATAATTAGTAATATAATTCAATTTTAGGAGACAAAATACACATGTACAACTATATATATATATATAAACAATTTCAATGAGAGAATCACCATCACCTTTCTCTCAGCAACCATGATGTTAATTATAACGAGATATTATTATTATTGGAACTTGATGAGTGAATAATTAAAGATTTAAATTAGGCTATGGATATTGGATGGGAATAATCAACTTGCTTGGATGAGCAAGCCTATGGTTAAGATCAATGTTTTTAAAATCGGATCGGATAATAAATCGGCTTAACATTTGGATCGTGGGTCAATCGGTTCGACTGAATAAATTGATTTGGTTGAACCAGATGATATCATAATTAATTTATAATTTAATAATATAAAATAATAAAATATAAATATTAATCCAAGTGAAAATTAAAAATCCAAAAAAATTAACTCTAATTTTATTTATCAAAACTAAAAGTCTAAAAACTAAGGTTAGATCGGTTCTTCAAAATCTGATCGGTTTAATGGGTTTCTTTGGTTTTCATTAGGTTATATAAAAGTCAACTTTAATAATAAAATTTGACCGGACTGATGATCGGTTTTTTATTGAATCAGTTCGAATGGCCGATACGTTCCAATTTCAAAATCATGGTTAGGACAAAGAATAAACAGGAAGAAGATATAAGATAATAACACCTTTTTTTCATCAAAGTGCTATAATCCAAAGGATAAGGAATATAATTACTCAACTCATGACTCCAAATGATTGTTTGTTGGACTCTGAAAATTAGATTAAAGAAGAGATTCTCAACTTTATTCATTCTAGGTGGTTAAATCAGTTCTAGAGAGCCCCTTTCCAAGCCCCATCAAATCTTTCTGTGCTCTCTCAGGTTGAGAGAGAGTTGTTGGTCAAAGAGGCTTATACAAGGGAGATAATTTTGGCTCCATGATCTATGGGTTCTAATAAAATCTCCTAGTCTTAATGGGTTTAGCCTTATTTTTTTCAAATTTTATTAACCTATTATTAAGCTTGATGTCTATCATGTTGTCCATACCTTCTTTAATACTGGTGTTACCTAGTTTTCAGGCAGCAGTAGGATAAGGCCGATTTCGACGTATACTTAATCGAGGGGATTTCAAATCTCATTGATCATGAAGGGGGAACTACATCTGGCTCCCGTTTCTGTTTAAAGAGGATTACTTTGGGAAAGAGTTCTGAGATTCCCGTGATTTTGGTGATCTGATGTCTGAGATATTCGATGCTGGCCGAGGGCTAGTTAGCAAAGAGAACAGTTGGTCGAGAGACTCTCGACTATTGAGATTCAGTAACCCTGGCTCAGAGGTGAGACTCAGTAAAGAAAGTTGAAGGTTGGTCAACCGAGGTTCGATCTGACGAGACTCGGACGGAGATGCCGATGGAGTGGCTTGGCGAAGCATCATTCAACCCATAAGAGTCGGTCGTCCATAACCCAAAGGTGGGCCCAGTACATCTGCTCATGTCAGCCGATTTATGTAGAAACTTTTTATCCTGCATCACTACCATACTTTTTAATATTTTTTAAAAATCAAATTTCAATCTTACTTTTTGAAGACTACAATTTAATGTCTTTAGCGTAGCAGATTCAAGTAGAGCCAATTGATCACAAGTCTCAAATAGATTGGTCTTGTTCCTACTTCAGACAATAAAGTTTGCTCCAAAGTTATGTTGGGCCCATGGCCCATTTATTCAGCCCATTAGGGCTAAAAGCGTGGCATGACTTCCTTTCCATCGGTTCCTTAGTTGGTTTTGTGAGAGAGCAGCCGCCTTCCTTTTTTGGTTTTTCTTTTTTCAAGGAGCAGCCATCTAGAAAAAAGAGGTGGAGCAGGTAGTGGGTATATCTCTTTTTTTTGTGAGCGTGGATTGCTAGAGGAAGAGAAGGAAGAGCTGCTGCTCGGTGCTGGACTACATGAGAGACTTCCACTCCAGGAATCACATGAAGGTGCTACAGAAGAAAAACAAGAGAAGAAGAAGAAGAAAAAAGAAGGAAAGAAAATAAGGAGGTAACGCAGGAGACCATATTTTTTGGTGACGTAATCCTTATATCCTTATTATTCTCTTGTGATTGTTTCTCAAGTCCTGGTAAGGGACTTTGAGACTTGGATATTTATTATTCTATAGTGGATCTTCTTCTCTGGCTTGCCCGTGATTTTTTTCCTTTATCTTGGAGGGATTTTTCACGTAAATCTTGGTGTTTCTGTTATTATGTGGTTTGCGCATTTTATTTATTATTCCACTGCGTATTATGGTCTGCTAGTATTTGCTCGTACATGGATTCTTTTCATCAACTGATATTAGAGCCTGTGAATTTTTGTTTGCGAGCATGGAGGCCGGTAATATTTTCTGCATGATCAGTCTGAATGGAAACAATTTGATGATATGAAAATCAAGGATGAAGGACCTCTTGTATTGTAAGGATCTATATGGACCTTTGGAAGGATCAAAGCAAAGCCCGTTACAATGACAGATGATGCTTGGATCATGTTAGATTGGAAAGCAGTCGGTTTTATTCGGCAGTGGTTGGATGATAATGTCTTTCACTATGTTTCCATTGAGACTTCTATAAACTCTCTTTGGAAAAAGTTAGAAAGTCTCTATGAGAGAAAAATAGTTGGCAACAAGGCTTTCTTGATCAGAAAACTAGTGAATCTGAAATATAAAGAGGGTGCTTCTATTGCTAAGCATTTGAATGGAATGCAGAGTATTAACAACCAGTTATCCTCTATGAAAATATCTCTTGATGATGAGTTGTAGGCATTGTTATTTCTCAGTTCATTGCCAGAAAGTTGGGAGACACTGGTGGTTTCCCTCAGTAATTCTGCACTAGACAGTGTTGTCACCATGACTCAAGTAACAAGTAGTTTATTGAATGAGGAGTTGAGGAGGAAGAATTCAGCAACTTCTCAGATTGATTCACAGGCACTTGTCTCAGAGAATAAAGGACGATCAAAGTCTAGAAATAGAGACAATTCATACAAGGATAGAAGCAAATTAGGGTCAAGAAAAGATATCACTTGTTACAACTGTGGTAAGAAAGGGCACTACAAGAATAAGTGTAAGAAGCCTAAAAAGAGCAAGAAAAAGTCAAAAGAAGTGGAGGATACAGAGTCAAAGGATAATATCACAACTACAGTGCAGAGTAATAATTATTTGATTTTGTCTACTTCTGATGGTATCTTCTCATGTGAGTGTCAAAATCATGAGTGGGGTGATTGACACGGGTGCTTCCTATCATGCTATACCACGGAGGGAGTTTTTTTTTCTACCTATAGGACTGAAAATTTTGGTGTTGTTAAGATGGAAAATCAAGGCACAGCAGACATAATTGGTATGGGTGATATCCATATAAAGACCAATCTTGACTGTAAGTTCGTACTCAAGGATGTAAGGCATGTAGCTGACTTGAGGCTAAATTTAATCTCAGTTGGAAGACTTGATGATGAAGACTTTGATAGCAGATTTCATAAAGGGCAATGGAAGCTTAGTAAAGGTTCATTTGTTGTAGCCAGTGGCAAGAAATGTCATACTTTGTACAGGTTGCAGGCTAAAGCTTATGGTGAACAGTTGAATGCTATAGAGAAAGACTTCAGTATAGAGTTATGGCATAAACGACTGAGACACATGAGTGAGAAGGGGCTGCAAGTTCTTTCCAAGGGAGAAGTTCTACCAGACTTCAAAGGTGTACATCTGAACCCATATGTTGATTGTTTGGTTGGCAAGCAACATAGAGTTTCTTTTGCTAGTCCTGCTTTATCTAGAAAAAATGCATGTTTTGGATCGTGTCTATACAGATGTTTGTGGTCCTCTGAGGATAAAAACTTCTGGTGGATCTATTAATGTTTTAGGTATCGGTGGTGCACTTTATTTTATCACTTTTATAGATGATTTTTCCATAAAAGTTTGGGTCTATGGTTTGAAGACCAAAGATTAGGTTATTAATGTCTTCAAAGAGTTTCATGCCAGAGTTGAAAAGAGACAGAATAGAAATTCAAATGCATAAGGTCAGATAATGGTGGTGAGTACACAGGGTTATTTGATAATTATTGCAGGTCACATGACATTCAGCATGAGATGACAGTTCCTGGTACTCCTCAGCATAATGCAATTGCAGAGAGGTTGAACCGCACCATCATGGAAAAGATCAGATGTATGCTTTCATAGTCCAAGTTACCTAAAAGATTTTGGGATGAGGCATTGAAGACAGTAGTTGATGTAATAAACTTGTCACCATGTACAGCTCTAGATGGTGATGTTGCAGAGCGTGCATGGTCAGGAAAGATGTCTCTTATAAGCACTTGAGAGTGTTTGGTTGCCGTACATTTGCACATGTTACAGACATTGAGAGGTCCAAGCTGGATGATAAGACAAAAGAATGTGCTTTACTTGGTTACTCACATGATGAGTTTGGTTATAGACTTTAGAATCCAGAAATGTAGAAGGTGTTCAGAAGCAGAGATGTGGTATTTTTTGAAGATCAAATCCTTCAAGACTTTAAGAAGGAGGTGCCAGTCATGTCTTCTGTAGGAGGATTGGCAGACTGTGACCCAGTTACTCCTCCAGTATGTCAAAGTGATGGGAGAGATGTGCAAGAAAATAGTGCAGGAGCAGATATTAACTCACCTGTAGGACATGTTGAGCAGAAAGGAGATCAGGAGCAACCTCCTACAGAGCCTTAGCTGAGAAGATCTACTAGATAATGTTAACCTTCCAAAAGGTATTCTATAGATGAATATATAATGCTTACTATGTAGGTGAACCAGAATGTTACCAGAAGGCAGTTGAAAGTGAGCAGAAAAAGGAGTGGTTAGTAGGTATACAGGAAGAAATGAATGCCTTACAGAAGAACCATGCATATAATTTAGTGAAACTATCAAAAGAAAGGAAGGCTTTAAAGAACAAGTGGGTTTTTAGGTTAAAGACTTAACATCAATGTTCTCAACCAAAGTACAAGGCCAGATTGGTTGTGAAAGGCTTTGGTCAAAAGAAAGGTATTGACTTTGAAGAGATTTTTTCTTCTATTGTTAAAATGTCTTCAATTCGTGTTGCTCTAGGTATTGTTGCTAGTCTAGACTTGAAGGTTGAGCAGTTAGATATGAAGACAACTTTTCTTTATGGTGATTTGGAGGAGAAAATCTATATGGAGCAACTAGAAGGCTTCAAAGTCAAAGGTAAAGAAAATCTTATCCGCAGATTGAAAAAAGGCTTGTATGGACTGAAACAAGCTCCAAGGCAGTGGTACAAAAAATTTGATTCATTTATGATTGAAAATAGATACAAAAGAATGGCTTCAGATCATTGTGTGTATATCAAATGGTTTAGTGAGGATTTTGTCATACTCCTACTTTATGTTGATGATATGCTTATTCTTGGGAAAGATATGTCTATGATTGACAGGTTGAAGAAGGACCTGAGTCAATCATTTGCAATAAAGGATATGGTACCAGCAAAGCAAATACTGGGCATGCAAATTTTGTGATAAAAAACCAAGAAAATATGGTTGTCATAGAAAAAATACATTGAGAAGGTATTGGATAGATTCAGTATGAGCAATGCAAAACTAGTTGGTTCTCCTCTTGCAGGTCACTTCAGGTTGTGCTCAGAGCAGAGTCCTTCAAGTGATGAGGAGAAGGAGAAAATGAAGAAGGTTCTTACGCTTCAGCGGTTGGAAGTTTGATGTATGCGATGGTATGTACGAGGCCAGACATCGCATATGCAGTGGGTGTTGCTAGCAGATTTCTTGTAAATCTAGGGAAAGAGCATTGGGAAGCAGTGAAGTGAATCTTCATATATCTCAGAGGAAGCTCCAAAGTTTGTTTAAGCTTTGGGGGTAGTCCACCTGTGCTAATTGGTTACACAGATGCAGATATGGCGAGAGATATTGATACAAGGAAGTCCACATCAGGTTTCATACTTACTTTTGTAGGAGGAGCTGTATCATGGCAATCCAGATTGCAAAGGTGTGTAGCTCTCTCCACCACAGAGGCAGAATATATTGCTACTATCGAGGTCTGTAAGGAGATGCTGTGGATGAAAGAATTCTTACATGAATTGGGACTAAAATAGAAAAATTATGTGGTACATCATTATGACAGCCAGAGCACCATCCACTTGTGCAAGAACCCAACTTTTTATTCCAAGTCAAAACATATAGAAGAGAAGCAGTTACAGCTTCAAAAAATTTGAAGAGAAGTAGTTACAGCTTCAAAAAATTTACACAGATGAAAATGGGGCAGACATGTTGACAAAGACCTTGTCAAAAGAAAGGCAAGAGATATGCCGACAGCTGGTCGATATGATTTCATACTAAGGAAGCATGAGATAGCCTCCCTTATGGGCTGAAGGGGGAGGTTGTTGGGCCCATGGCCCTCTTATTCAGCCCATTAGGGCTAAAAGCGTGGCGTGACTTTCTTTCCAACGGTTCCTTAGTTGGTTTTGTGAGAGAGCAGCCACTTTTCTTTTTTGGTTTTTCTCTTTTTCAAGAAGTAGCTATCTGAAAAAAAAGAGGTTGAGCAGGTAGTAGGTATTTCTCTTTTTTCTATGGGCGTAGATTGCTAGGGGAAGAGAAGGAAGGGCTGCTGCTTGGTGCTTGACTATATGGGAGGACTTTCACTCCAGGAATCACGTGAAGGTGCTGCAGAAGAAAAACAAGAGAAGAAGAAGAAGAAGAAGAGAAGAGAAGAAAATAAGGAGGTAAAGCAGGAGACCGTATTTTTCAGTGACGTAATCCTTATATCCCTATTATTCTCTTGTGATTGTTTTTCAAGTCCTGACAATGGACTTTGGGACTTGTATATTTATTATTCTATAGTGGATCTTCTTCTCTAGCTTGCCCGTGATTTTTTTCCCTTTATCTTGGAGGAATTTTCAACGTAAATCTTGGTGTTTCTGTGATAGTGTGGTTTGTGCATTTATTTATTATTCCGCTGCTGCGTATTATGGTCTACTAGTATTTGCTTATACATGGATTCTTTCCCATTAAGTTATAGATCAGAAATCACATACTATTTGCTTAAGAGGTTCCATTAGCTTTGGCAGTATCATAATTCTCAAATCCTCATGAATAAAAGGCAGTGAAGTATTTCAAAACCATGTGATAATCTGATTGATGATGCCAAGTCACCTTCCTCAAACGTCGGGGAAGACGGACGTCCTTCTCCTCGGGGTCCTGCAAGAAAAGTCCTCGGAGACCGGCGATACCGGTGGGGACCCTCCAACGATCAAGTCAGTCACTTGGGCTCAGATAGAGAACCGCTCAGCGAAGAAGAGCTGAGGCGATTAGGGTTTTGCTGGGAGGAAGAAAGCTCAGAAAACCAGAGTTCAGATCCCACTTACAGCGCGAGCACGTGCTTTTATACCTGTCCGAATACCCTATCTTACTGTTTCGGAAGATCACCACCGTACCATCGCTATGCGTGCCGGAGACATCCCGTACTGCTTGCTGACGTGATATCATACGTGTCCAACAGCTGCGAGGGCATTCAGTGCGCGCCGTCGGCTGATATGACCGAGCACAGTTGCAAGTGGTAGCGAATCGTACGCCGTAGCGAGGCATGGCCATGCACAGGGACATGCAATGCACCATACGCCGTTATGAGGTATGACCCTCTGTAACGGGACGCAATCACGGGCGTACCAAGAATCACGTGGGTGCACCGTGTGACCTGGAGTCATCATTTTCCTTGATGGTTGAGCTGCATGCCAATCGCTGATGACCCCCCCCACCCTGAGACCGGAAGGGGTCCCAGGGGTGGGGGAATGCCGGTGCACCCCGAGACCGATGGGGTCTCGGGGTCAAGAAATGATGATCCCACCCCGGGACCGGAGGGGGTCCCGGGGGTGGGGAAATGCCGGTGCACCCCGAGACCGGTGGGGGTCTCGGGGTCAAGAAATGATGACCCCACCTCGAGACCGGAGGGGGTCCCGGGGTGGGGAAATGCCGGTGCACCCCGAGACCGGTGGGGGTCTCGGGGTCAAGAAATGATGACCCCACCTCGAGACCGGAGGGGGTCCCGGGGTGGGGAAATGCCGGTGCACCCCGAGACCGGTGGGGGTCTCGGGGTCAAGAAATGATGACCCCACCCCGAGACCCCCAGGGGGTCCCGGAGGTGGGGAAATGCCGGTGCACCCCGAGACCGGTGGGGGTCTCGGGGTCAAGAAACGATGACCCCACCCCGAGACCCCAAGGGGGTCCTGGGGGTGGGGAAATGCCGGTGCACCCCGAGACCGGTGGGGGTCTCGGGGTCAAGAAATGATGACCCCACCCCAAGACCGGAGGGGGCCCGGGGGTGGGGAAATGCCAGTGCATCCCGAGACCGGTGGGGGTCTCGGGGTCAAGAAATGATGACCCCACCCAGAGACCGGAGGGGGTCCCGGGGGTGGGGAAATGTCGGTGCACCCCGAGACCGGTGGGGGTCTCGGGGTCAAGAAATGATGACCCCACCCCGAGACCCCGAGGGGGTCCCGGGGTGAGGAAATGCCGGTGCACCCCGAGACCGGTGGGGGTCTCGGGGTCAAGAAATGATGACCCCACCCCGAGACCCCGAGGGGGTCCCGGGGGTGGGGAAATGCCGGTGCACCCCAAGATCGGTGGGGTCTCGGGGTCAAGAAATGATGACCCCACCCTGAGACCGGAGGGGGTCCCGGGGGTGGGGAAATGCCAGTGCACCCCGAGACCGGTGGGGGTCTCGGGGTCAAGAAATGATGACCCCACCCCGAGACCGGAGGGGTCCCGGGGGTGGGGAAATGCCAGTGCACCCCGAGACCGGTGGGGGTCTCGGGGTCAAGAAATGATGACCCTACCCGAGACCCCGAGGGGGTCCGGGGGTGGGGAAATACCGGTGCACCCCGAGACCAGTGGGGGTCTCGGGGTCAAGAATTGATGACCCCCCCCCGAGACCCCGAGGGGGTCCCGGGGGTGGGGAAATGCCGGTGCACCCGAGACCGGTGGGGGTCTCGAGGTTAGTAGCCGCCGTTACCTTTTATTCTGACGATGTGGGATCAGTCATATCAGATGCCCCCTCGCCTCTGGGGCGAAGCCGGTCCCACCGCTGAGACGCAAGGGGTGTTTTCCATGTGGCTGATCCCCATCCTTATCTTTTATGCGGACGGTCCGGGGAATGTAAGGAGGCGGCCCTCCGTACGCTGTGCTCGCCACGATTGCCCTCGAGAGTGAGAACTGGCTCTTCGAAGTTTGCGCGAAAATCCGCATCATCATTACCTTTCATTACGGCGACGTCAGCGGGGTCCCACCACTGACTGGAGGCGCGCTGCACCACGCGCTGGGGCGTCCCTCGAGGCGAGCCATCTTATGGCAAGGGGCCATGTGGCCGACGAGACGTGGCGGGATGATTTGAAAACCCGATAAAGCTAAGCGGGGGGTTGAATTGACGCCATACCGCCTTTGTCATCGTCTTCTTCTGCGCCTATGCTCCAACCTCTCCTGCAACCTGCGGGCCTGCGTCTGATTTTCTCCCTTCCAGGTCAGCTCTTCCCCATCCTAGACTTGTCTTTTTGCTCATGAGTTCCCTTTCTTGGACCTCGGAGGACAGTTCTGAGAACCGTCCTTCTTCCGAGAGGTGTCGTACCTCTCCTACCCCTTCTCCTTCGATTGAGTGGTCCTCTGATTCAGAGGACCGCATCCCTCTGGCCCGGCAACGGGTCACCAGTGGAGCCCCATCGAGGGGCCACCGGTCGGAGGCCGGCGCCTCCTCGACGACGGAGGGGTCCCCAGAGGGGATGGCCTCCACGATGACGCGGCTGGATTTGGAAAGAATCCGGGCCCGTTATCGGGTCCCCCGAGAGGTTGAGCTGTTCCTGCCAACTCCCGACGATAGGGTCATTTCCTCCTGACCCGGTCGGGTGGCCCTCTACGAGATCTGCCTAAAGGCATGTCTCCACCCTCCCTTTCCCCCTTTTTTCGTCAATCTCCTCGACTTCTATTCCTTGACCCCCTCCCAATTAGTTTCGAACTCTTATCGTGTCATCAGCGCCTTCGTCATCCTTTGCCACCACCTAAGCATCACCCCCCGAATCAGCCTGTTCCAATCTTTCTACTCCCTTCGGGCTCAAAAGGGTTGGTGGCTATTTCAGCCCCAACCCAATCGGGTCCTAAAACTCCTTCTTCCTTCTTCGATTAAGGGATGGAAGTCCCATTTCTTTTTTGCAAATGTCAACCAAGTCAGGCCCCAGTGGGGAGACCCCGACCTCCGGGGGAACGCCGTCGCCATCCAGCCTGGGGACCGGGAGGCGTTGGGGCTATTGTTGGCCACTGAGATCCCCCGATACACCCTGCTACTGTCGGAGGACAACCTGGAGTCGGCGGGCCTCATCTCCCACCGGGGTAAGCCTTCTCCACCCTTAGCCAAAAACTTCGCTCCTTTGCTTCTCTCCTTCTTCTTTTCTTCTTTTTTTTTTTTAAATTTATTTTGAAAACCCAACTGATGCCATGCAGCCATGAAGATACCGGCGGCAAAACTGTTGAGAGCTGCCTCCAAGAAGAGGGCCCGGAAAGAACCATCCAGGGGTCAGCAGGCCCCAGCCTCGAAGCATCCGATGGCTCGGGCCTCCCCACCAGCTCAAGTCTCCCCACCCCCGGCTCCGCAAAATGTCCCGGCTGTTCTGGAGGTCGACCTCACGGCCGATACTCCACCAGAGGTGGGGACAACCGTGGGAGTCGCCGTTGAGGAGCCAGCCGCGGGGGGGCCCATATCGACCGAAGAGCCCCCGGCTCCTGGGGATCGACCCCACCGGATGCCACCAGGGATTGGGGTGAGGGACCATCTGGCCCACGAGTCCACCCCCCGAGGGGTCGCCCAGGAGTGGCCCACGCACAGAACCGGGGACAGCTGAGACGGCAGAGCGAGGCGGGGGCGAGCCCGGGCCACCCTGAGACTCCCTGAATGACGGTCGCTGGCTGAGCGAGTCCTGGGCCCGATCTTTGTTCCTGGGATCCTGGAGGACCTCAGTCATCAGAAAGCGGGCGCGTTCTTCCGGACTCCTATGCCGCCGTCGTCAGGGTAAGCGATCTTCTTGCCCTTTACCTTTTATCCTTTTCCTTCAGCTGACCTGGGGCTTACGCGTGCAGATCGCGCACTCCCTGAAGGCCGCTAGGGAGGTAATTCACGGAGGGAAGGTCCTTCTGCGGGAGACGCAGAAAGAGGTTGAAGAGGCTCAGCGCCGTGCGGAGGCGGCTGAGAAGGCGCTAGAGTCGGCCAGAAATGCCTGTGCGAGCGAGGTAAAGGCCGCCGAGAGCCGGGCAGAGATTGAAGCCAACTGCGCGCGCGCAGCGCTCCTCCAAATGATGGAGGCTGAGAACGTTGTAGTGGCCAGGGACATACATATCTCTGAGCTAACCTTAGCCCTCCGGGAGACCGAAGATCGAGCGGGCGCTGCGACAGAAGAGGCACGAGCGGCGAGGGAGGAAGTCAGCCGGTCCGAAGAGGAGGTGAGCCGCACTCGGGAGGCCGAAAGGGTTGCAACGGAAGCCCTTGCCGCAAAAAAAGTCCGAGCCGCTGGGCTCATAGAGGAATACAAGGCGTCCGGACGCTTCACAGATGACCTGGCCGAAGCCTCGGCAGCTGTATTCCTCGACGGGTTCCAGCATGGCAAGAAGAAGGTGGCCAGAGACCTGAACTTCCCCCAGGCCCTGGAGGTTGAGCTGGAGCGGTTGTCAGACTTGGCCCCTTCTGATGATGAGCCCGCACCGGCAGAGCCGTGAGCTCGTACTTGTTATTTTTCTCTTTCTTCTCTTTTTTTTTTGCAAGTCCGACAACGTCGGCATTTTGTAATCCCTTTCAATTAATGAAAACACTCTTCAAGACGCATTCTGACTTGTCATGAACTTCATCGATTGACAACACGTAGCCCTGTGACCCCATTAGTTCTGATAGTTCCAGGGGACAACTCTCAACTCAAGCTATTCCGCCTCAGCTATTTAGACCCAAAAGTTAGGACCAGGGAGGGTAGATTTTTCAGAGCGGAAACGCCGGCAGTCAGAGGTTAGGTAGACAGGCTCCTCGAGGCTATCGGCGCAACGCCCTGTCAAGTATCGGACCTTGTACTAAATAGGCGCGTGGCTTTTGATGCCTACGGGGGTCAGCTTTTATCTGATCGGTGGGACTTTGTGCTGTCGGGTGTCGGGCCTTTGTTGCGGAGAGCCGGTGGTACACCGCTCTGCCAGCGGTACACTGGGCTTCATGCCTGGCTAGTGCAGGGCTTTAGGTGCCGACGGGCGTCGGGCTTTTGTTGTTGAGAGCTGGTGGTACACCGCTCTGCCAGTGGTACACTGGGCTTTATGCCTGGCTAGTTCAGGGCTTTAGGTACCGACGGGTGTCGGGCTTTTGTTGTTGAGAGCCGGTGGTACACCGCTCTGCCAGTGGTACACTGGGCTTCATGCCTGGCTGGTGCAGGGCTTTAGGTGCCGACGGGCGTTGGGCTTTTGTTGTTGAGAGCCGGTGGTACACCGCTCTACCAGTGGTACACTGGGCTTCATGCCTGCTGGTGCAGGGCTTTAGGTGCCGACGGGTGTTAGGCTTTTGTTGTTGAGAGCCGGTGGTACACTGGGCTTCATGCCTGGCTGGTGCAGGGCTTTAGGTGCCGACGGGCGTCGGGCTTTGCTGTTGAGAGCCGGTGGTACACCGCTCTGCCAGTGGTACACTGGGCTTCATGCCTGGCTAGTGCAGGGCTTTGGTGCCGACGGGTGTCGGGCTTTTGTTGTTGAGAGCCGGTGGTACACCGCTCTGCCAGTGTACACTGGGCTTCATGCCTGGCTGGTGCAGGGCTTTAGGTGCCGACAGGCGTCGGGCTTTTATTGTTGAGAGCCGGTGGTACACCGCTCTGCCAGTGGTACACTGGGCTTCATGCCTGGCTGGTGCAGGGCTTTAGGTGCCGACGGGCGTCGGGCTTTTGTTGTTGAGAGCCGGTGGTACACCGCTCTGCCAGTGGTACACTGGGCTTCATGCCTGGCTGGTGCAGGGCTTTAGGTGCCGACGGGGTCGGGCTTTTGTTGAGATCCGGTGGTACACCGCTCTGCTAGTGGTACATGGGCTTCGTGCTGGCTGGTGCAGGGCTTTAGGTGCCGACGGGTCTTTTGTTGGAGAGCCGGTGGTACACCGCTCTGCCAGTGGTACACTGGGCTTCATGCCTGGCTGGTGCAGGGCTTTAGGTGCCGACGGGTCGGGCTTTTGTTGTTGAGAGCCGATGGTACACCGCTCTGCCAGTGGTACACTGGGCTTTATGCCTGGCTGGTGCAGGGCTTTAGGTGCCGACGGGTCGGGCTTTTCTTTGAAGATTTAGGTAGCTAAAATTGAATCTCGTTAATATTGAACAAGGGGTGAACCCAAGCGAATACAGGGGTGATACTTGACATGAAAGGAGGAATACATTACTGATAATACCGACGAAGGTTATCCGCATTCCACGTTCTAGGGAGTGGCGTCCCATCAAGTTCTTCAATTTTATAAGCTCCGTGGCGGAGTGTTTCGGCGATCCGGTAAGGCCCCTCCCAGTTTGGGGCTAGCTTGCCTCCCTCAGCTGGCTTCGAGACCTCGGCCCGTCGAAGGACCAGATCTCCTGGCAGGAACGTCCGGGGGCGCACACGAGCGTTGTAGTACTTTGCGGCCCGCTGTCGGTAGGCTGCCATTCGAAGCCGCCCGGTCTCGCACCTCCTCCACCAGGTCGAGGTTGGCTCGCAGTTGGTCAGGGTTACCTTCCTCGCTGTATGCTTCCACCCGAGGGCTTGGTGCACCGACCTCCACAGGAATAACAGCTTCAGAGCCAAAGACTAAGCTGAACGGCGTTTCACCGGTGGGGGCTCGCGGCGTTGTATGATAGGCCCATAGCACGTTGGGGAGCTCCTCCACCCATCGCCCCTTGCAGCCATCTAGCCGAGATCTCAGCCCCTGGAGATGATCCGATTAGTCACTTCGGCTGCCCCGTTGGTTTGAGGATGCCCGACGGAAGTGAACCTCTGACAGATACCCAGCTCGGAGCAGAACTCCCGGAAGGGCGCGTTGTCAAATTGCCGGCCATTATCAGTGACTAGTGTGTGCGGCAGTCCGAACCGACATATGATGGACTTCCAGAAGAAGGATCTCACTTTGCTTTCGGTAATCTTGGCCAGGGCCTCGGCTTCAACCCACTTGGTGAAGTGATCCACCGCTACCAAGAGGAACTTCCGCTGCCGGAGGCCGGGGGAAATGGTCCCAGGATATCCATGCCCCACTGGGCGAAGGGCCAAGGTGCTACCAAGGGGGTCAGGTGAGACGTCGGCTGTCGCTGGATATTAGCGTGACGTTGACAGCTATCACATTTCTTAACAAGCTCAGCCGCGTCTTCCTTCATCGTCAGCCAGAAGTACCCTTGGCGCAGGGCCTTGTAGGCTAGGGCTCTGCCCCCCAGGTGACTCCCGCATATACCTTCGTGGATCTCCCTGAGGATGTAATCTGATTCAGCCGACCCCACACACCTGAGAACTGGGTATGAGAAGGATCTCCGATAAAGCTTCCCGTTCATCATCAAGAATCTCGGGGCCCTCCGCCTGAGCAGCTTGGCCTCAGCGGGGTTCTCCGGAGAGTACCGTCAGTCAAGTACCGGATGTAGGCGTCCATCCAGGAGGGCTCTTGCTCCACTGGCAATGCTTCATCCGCGGCCTCAGTGCTCGGGACTTGTAGGTGTTCCACATATGTCCTTCCCAACGTCCCGTCGGCCGAAGTGGCCAGACGGGACAATGCATCAGCCCTGGCATTCTCCGCTCTGGGGATATAGCTGACGCGGAAGTAAGAGAAATGAGACGCCTGGGACTGCACCTTGCTCAAGTATCGGGACATGGTTGGGTCCCTAGCCTCGTACTCCCCGGTGATTGTCCAGAAACAAGTTGAGAGTCCGTGAAGGCCCTCAAACGCCCCGCGCCTAGCCCCTCAGCTAACCTCATCCCCGCCAGCAAGGCTTCGTACTCCGCCTGATTATTAGTTGCTGGGAACTGGAATCTGAGAGCGTACTCCACTACGTCTCCCTCTGGGCTCGCGAGAATGAGTCCGGCTCCGCTCCCTTGAGAGTTTGCCGCTCCATCCACATGCAGGATCCAGTCCTCCGCCTCCTCAGATGAGGGAGAGTCCACACACTCCTCCGGTCGCGCCCCCTCCATATCCCTCTCGGTCCAGGAGCACTCGACCAGGAAATCCGCCAACACCTGAGACTTCATGGCTGACCTTGGCCGGATGGACAGATCGAACTCACTTAGCTTAATGGCCCACTTGGCCAACCGACCGGAGGTGTCGGGGCGAGATAAGATAGCTCGAAGGGGCTGGTCCGTAAGCACCACGATGGGATGGGCTTGGAAGTAAGGCCGAAGGCGCTGAGTAGAGACCACCAAGGCGAAGATAATCTTCTCGGTTCTCGAATACCTGGTCTCAGCGTCATGGAGTACTTTGCTGGTGTAATAGATTGGCTTCTGGGCCCCGTCAGCATCCATGCGCACAAGTACGGAGCTGACAGCCTCGGGGGAAGCGGCCAGATATAAAAGAGCTCTTCTCCATTTTCAGGCTTGGACAACAGCGGAGGAGTGGAGAGAAACTGCTTCAACTCTTCAAAGGAGCCCTGACACTCCTTTGTCCATTCGAAGCCGTTGACCTTGCGCAGCGCCTTAAAGAAGGGCAGGCACCTTTCCGCCGACCTTGACATGAAACGACTCAAGGCCGCCACCCTCCCCGTCAGGCGCTGCACCTCTTCTTGTTGGCTGGGGGCCTCATCTCCAGGATAGCCCTAATCTTGTCGGGGTTGGCTTCGATCCCTCGCTGGGTCACCATAAAACCCAGGAACTTGCCTGCTGCTACTCCAAAGGCGCATT
This sequence comes from Calamus simplicifolius, assembly GCA_900491605.1. Classification (NCBI taxonomy): domain Eukaryota; kingdom Viridiplantae; phylum Streptophyta; class Magnoliopsida; order Arecales; family Arecaceae; genus Calamus; species Calamus simplicifolius. The sequence continues at coordinate 130,383 of UESW01003896.1, forward strand.
TGTGGGGGTTGAGCTTCATCCGATACCGACGCAAATTGTTGAAAGTCTCCTCGAGGTCAGCTACATGGTCTTGCACTGGTGCTCTTGGTCAGCATGTCATCCACATACACCTCCATGTTGCGCCCTAGCTGGTCCTCAAAGACCTTGTTCATTAATCTTTGATAAGTGGCCCCGGCGTTTTTCAATCCAAAGGGCATCACCCTGTAACAGTAAATCCCCTTCTCTGTGATAAAGGAAGTTGCTTCTTCATCCGCCGGGCTCATCTTGATTTGATTATACCCCGAGAACGCATCCATGAAACTGAGCGTCTCATGCCCGGAGGTGGCGTCTACCAGCTGGTCGATTCGGGGCAGCGGGAAGCTGTCCTTGGGGCACGCCTTGTTGAGGTCGGTGAAATCCACGCACATCTCCAGCTTCCGCTGGCCTTGCGAACCATCACGACGTTCGCTAGCCAGTCCGGGTAGCGCACCTCGCGGATGTGACCAGCCGCCAGCAGCTTCCGCACCTCCTCATCAACGGCCTTCTGTCGGTCCGGGGCAAAACTCCTTTTCTTCTGCCTACGGGCCGGCACTCCGGCCGAATGTTAAGCTGGTGTAATCACCTCCTCCGGGATCCCGGGCATGTCGGACGCTGACCATGCGAAGACGTCGGCGTTGGCCCGCAGAAAGGTAAGGAGTCGGTCACGAGCTTCCTCCGGAAGTAAGGCTCCAACCGACCATCCGCACGGGTCCTCCCCGAGGGGGAAAGTGAGCAGCCGCTCGGCTGGTTCCCCCTTTCTCCAAGTCTCGCGGGTCAAGGCCTCAGGTGCCGGTGCAGGTGCCGTCTCCTGGGGACTAGGGGCCAAGTGATAGCAAAGTGTCGGCACCCTGCTCTCCTCGCATCTCGCCGACCCCTCTGCTGGTTGGGAACCTCACGAGGAGCCGCTTGGTGGATATGATGGCATCCAAGAGGTTGAGCCCGGGCCTCCCGAGGATCGCATTGTATGCGAGGGGCACACGAACCACCAAAACTTCATGAGAACAGTGCTTTGGCACGGAGCCGTACCAGCCGTTACGGGAGAGTGATTTCCCCTTCAACCTTCACGGAATCTCCTGTGAACCCCATCAAAGGCGTGGCGACAGGTCGAAGCAGATCATGCGACAAGTTCATACGAACAAAGGCATCGTAGTTTAAAACATCTACGGAGCTCCCACTGTCAACTAAGATTCTTTTTACAGGGTGCTTAGCATCGTCATGGATACGACGATGCTATCATCATCCTTATTTACAACCCCATCCAAGTCCTTTTCGAAAAAAGGAATTACAGTCTCCGCTCCCCCTCCCCCTTGGTCTCTTCGACGGGCCTCCTGCCCCCCAGGAAATCATCGCCACCGTCTTCTCCGTCGGGGCATTGTCGATCACGGTGGTGTGGGCGCTGATGGGCCAGGAGCTCCCGGGTTACCCTCTGAACGAACTTTCCCAGGTGGCCCCGCTGAATAAGGTCTTCAATAGCTTTCTTCAGCTGACGGCAGTCGTCGGTGTCGTGGCCATGGTCCCGGTGGTAGC